>JACEIK010007444.1:0-12021 GCA_018107945.1 Datura stramonium | reverse complement strand
GTACTATAACATTTTATTTTAAATGATTAATATTACGTATTAGAGTAAAAAAAAATTTGACGAAATTAATTCATGCCTTAATACATAACTTGTGGAATTGAAATCATGACTGTAGGCGTAAAAATGGAAAATTGGGGCATAATTTCGTTTGATATTTATGGGATGCATTAAGGTAAACATGGTGCAATATAAGTCATGAAGTTCTTATGACCTGCAACATACCTTCGGAATTGAGCGTAATTTTATTTATGACCTGTGTATAATTTATTCCATAAGGCATAACTTGTATAATTGAACTCATGACTAACAATATAAATTGGTCAATTGTGATATAATTTCTTTTGAGATTTTCTAAGGGGCATAAACTAAACTTAATGCACTATTAAATTATGATTTCTTGTGACTTGGGCAAAGCTTTGGACTTGAGACATAACTTGACTGACTAAGCAAGTTACATAAATATAACAAAATAAGTTTAAAATTTCATAATATACAATTATTTTCTAAATTACATAATGTATAATATATACCTTATAAATGAGTAAGGATAAATACTTTAAATATGATATTGTTCGTATAAATGAGATAACTAATTTTTTCTTTCATAATTAAGTAGATACCTATCTTTTAATAAGCAAACATTAATATCATATCCTACAAGTATTTCACTAGCAACATAAATACTAGACCTACAATTTCTCTTTCAAGTATAAGGCTTGTATGACTTTATTTTTCAATTTCTAAAGATTTTAATGTCATAAACAGAAAAATATGCCTTCTCTGACATATCATAACACCCTTGGTGATTTTGTTCTTTACTGAAAGACTAATGTAATGTATTTTTACTAATGCTGAAGCAATATATGTCGATGTAGCTGGTCTACTAGGTAAAACCACTAACACATTATCTTATATTTGAAATTTAAGAGTAAAAAAGATCATCAGAAATTTAAAAAAATAAAAGGAGACGCAAAAATATCAAAAATATTGCACATGTATCAGGAGCTTCACTTAATACAAAAAGTATATATATTATATATTTCACATAACAAAAAAATAATATCAAAAAATAAATATACTAAAAAATTATACCAAAAGGGGTATATAGTTTTCATGATCCGAGTATACATCTTGGACGTGATACGATGCCTAAAATCACGAATAGCTCCAAGCTAACCATGGTGTAGCATAACTCTAATATGATTGAACTACTATAAGAAAATTTTAAGCGGAAGTTGTTTATAAATAAATAACAAAAATACTTTTGTAAGGAAAGAACATCTGATCTGATACTCGAGCCGAGACTAATATACTCTGTCTGAAAGCCTTATAAAAGAAACTGATGAGTTTCCGAGACAAACTCCCAGCTAACTCTAAAATCTGGAAAAAAACTGAAACAATACTATTGGAATAGAAAGAAATATTCTGGTCCTCGGGCGATGAGGACTTACCATCGGAATACTGCTGGACAAAGTCTGATGGAGGCTAACCACGCTGCTGAGTCTGAATTCCTGAGCCTACATCATAAAATAATATAGCATAGGGAGTATGCGTCAGTACTTTGAATGTATTGAGTATGTGAAAGTATGCAATTTAAAACATAATCATGCTGATAAGAAAGTATGGAAAACCACTGAAATAATATGGAATGACCTTGTTTGAAAGCTTAAATTATGTAAACAGTCTGAAATATGAAAATACTGTGAAGTTACTAAAAACTGATTAAGGGTCATAAACATATTCTGAGATCAGGGACTGGACTGTATATACTGTGGGAGTGCCTGTTAACCGACATATAACCACGTGAGCTAGATGTGGAGTTTGATGTATACGCTCCATCAATAGGACCCAATATACCTTGCAAGGATATAAAGGCATGGTTGTGTGATGATTAAACTGATGCCTATTTGGGCTAAAGACCTATGGTGGCACGTATCTCTGGAAACCTGGCGCGCTGGAATCCCGATCCGCTCGGTATTAAGTATTACTCCCAACTGAATTTCTAAATATAACTAACTGAATTGATAAGCTCGAAATTGATGTTCTAAGGCCAACCCAAAACTACTTATCTGAAAGTGTTCTGAGAGCCTAAAGCACCTAACAATTGAATTTATTAAAAAGTACTGATAGACTGATAAGCGATAAGCTGATAAACTGACCTTTTCAGAAAATACTGAGTATAGAAAAAATATGAAAATGTTTTAACTTTAATTAAAGCATACGTAATGAAAATTATGCTAAGATAATAACCAATATAAATATAAAAATTTAAACCAACTTTTAAGTTTTGCAAGGTTCAACCTAAAAGTATCATGCTAAAACTATGACTGGAATGAATATGTACAATTGAAGCACAAAATATGAATTTCACATAGAACTACTCATGGGACACTGAGATAATAATTGAAAATTTAAGGAAATTATAACTATTTGGAAACCCTAACTTATGACTCTACAGGGAAAAAATAATTAAATTTTCTGAAAATACTTTGGGGCACAAGGATAAAAGGAATACTCTTGCTAAATTCCCACATACTTGTTGAAGAAATTCTAGAGAAGAACCTTGAAATTTTGAGAAGAAGTAGGAGCCCCAGTTCTTGTCTTGAGAGTCTTTCTGAATTCTTACGATGAAGCTATGACAGGTTAGGAAAGAATGAGGAGAGAATGATCAATTACTCTCCTAAATCCCCTTTCAATTTACCCTAATACTACGTAGTTTAGGAATTAAATTAATAAAAAGTTATGAAAATACCCCTGAAAATTTGTCTGAAAAACTGCTTGTCCAGACTTGCAACCTGTACCACGAGTCCTTGGTTGCCACCATGAAACATGGTGATCCTCCATGGTAAGCTGGGTCAAACCACGACTCTTCATCATGACCCATACTATCCTGTACGAATCTATCATCCAACCATGATATCATGGTCAAATCCATATTGAACTCTCTGAATTATACCACAACTTCATAGTACAACCAGTACCAGTGTACAATGGGTTATACCATGGCTCGTGGTTTTCTAGAACCAAACACTTTTCTGAAATCTTCTCATGACTAGATAGTACGATCCGTACCAAGATGTACGCATCGTGACATGCAGTCGTGGTTTTTTGGCCACACTTGCTGATTCTCTGATCCTCCTGTTATGAGTCTTGGTATGAATCATACCGGGTCCTATGAGTCGTACTGTGTCTCGTACTAAGGACCTTTTTCTCAATTTTCTGCATGGTCAAGTTTTAAATTTAGGGGCTAGTCTTAGTGATTTTTAGGGTGTTACAATAGCATATTTCTGAAATTTCAAGAATTCTTTATCTTCTCTCTCTCTTTCTATATATATATATATATGTATGTGTGTGTGTGTGCGAAATATCCCAAAAGCCCTAAGATCAGAACAAGGGTTCAAACATAGAAAACAAAAAATTCTGCATCAGGTCGCAGGATGAGTCGTCCAGTGACCCGTGAGGAGACTTCACAAGTCTTTAAGTGACTTGTTAGGTAAAGGGAGAGTTGACGATGATTAGTGGTCTGGGGGTGACCACAAGGGGAGTAATGAGTCGTGCTCAGGGTAACGACTCATTAGGTGAGTTGTGGTCAAAGATGATCAATGATTCAAGGGTTGATTTTCAAAAATGGCACGAAAGGAAGCCAAGAGTCGTGAAGTGACTCCATGACTCATGAGTGGGTCGTGGTCAGGGGTAGTTTTGTATGGTTGATTTATGGTAGTGTTCCTAATGAGTGGGTTACCATGAGTCATTAGGTGCACCACGAGTTGTGGTGTCCCTCATGGTGACTGGTAGTATGGATTTTTTCTGTATTTTAGTAAGGGTGTTTTCGTAATTTCTAAGATCCTAAGCCTTATAATACATCGTTTTAAGATATGTTAGGAGGATCTTAAGAGAGTTAAACCTATTCTAATTCATTCAACTTCCATGCATGCAAGAGTAGAGGTCTCTCTTTGAAGATCAAGCCTAGAACTCTCTAATTTCTTCTCCAATTCCTTTGGGCTTTCAAGGGAGAGTGTAAGATAAGATTACCCAGGTATGTAGGATTGGGAATGAGAGTCTCTCTTCACTCTCATGCCCTAATTTCCCTCCATGTTTATGAATTCAAGTATTAAAGTAAATTTGATGTCTTATGGGGTTTTAACCCCAAATTCATGGGATCCTCTTTGGTTTGATTACGGGTCAATTCCCTTTATGTTCTAAATATTGTTCAAAGATCTAGGGAAGATTTTATACTTAAATTGATTATAATTTTATGATTTCAAATGTCAATCTATGCCCAATTATGCAAAGTTTCATAAAAAGTCAAGTTATGATTCTATTATGATTTTGATCTTCCTAAGCCTAAATTATAATTTATGATATGATTTCTCTTCAAGTACTCATACACTCTTGCCTCCAGTACAGACGGTCGTTCAGGTTATCCCANCTAAGCCTAAATTATAATTTATGATATGATTTCTCTTCAAGTACTCATGGATTTATGAATGTCAAGTATATGAATTTTCACAAATATGCATGTTCTTCATGATTTATGAGTTTATGACTTTTGGCCGACTCACGTGCCTTCATTCATGGCTAATTATGTATTTCAAGTATGATCAAACATGTTATGATTTATTGGGCATGAACTTCATGAATGATTCCACGATCACTATATGAGCCTTCATATGCATATTTTTGGGAGCAGTGTCAGCACCAAGTAGACCCGGTGTTCAGGTAAACCCCGTGGTCTCAGAACTACGTGCCACCATAGGTATATGTATTCATAGATCCCCTTTTGATTCACGTCATGCACGCCCCTTTCCTGGCAAGCCTGGGATGGCTCTGCCCACTTGAGCGAGATAGTTGGGACATCATGTAAGCTCTATCATGATGGTGTCAGTCAAGACGAGTTCTCCCATTGTTCCTCATGTTTTATGCATTATCATATTTATACTACTTTGGCTCAAGTTATGTTTTTAAAAGGTTTTTCTTATGATTATGACTATATCTAGATTATGAATAGTTTGAAAACCTCGAGACGTCATGTTTCTATTATGATATTCACTTTATGTTTATACTGTCCTACTCTTATGAACTCTTATGTATTTTAGCTATCCATTTTTACTTGACTTGCATACTCGATACATTTCTAGTACTGAATGTACACTGTATGCTGTATCATTTCATGATACAGGTCCGAGGGATCAGACTCAGCCGCACCATTAGTCCTGCTTTCCCTCCGTCCTATTTAGCCAGTGTTGGTGAGTCCTCATCCTTCGAGTACATTCAGTTTAATCATTGTTACGTTATTTCTGTTACATACTTTTGTCAAGCTAGTTGGGGATGCTATCCCATCAGCACATCAGTTATGTTAAAGGCTTTTAAGAGAATATATAGAATATCATCTTGTTAGTTTTGACTCCATTTTAGATTGATATATATGAAGACTTCCACTTAAGCATGTTTTATTATGTCGGTTTTGCTCTTAGATTCTATGTTCATGCCATTGGTCGACTTGGAGCCTCTCAGGAATTTTTGTCTCGCGTCTCGATCTGGGCTATGTTCGGGTCATGACAAACTTAGTATCAGAGCATTAGGTTTTGAAATATCCTAGGGTGTCTGAAAGCTGCATTAAGTAGAGTATTTTTCATAGGTATGAAGCGCACCACACTTTTGACGAAGAGGCCACGGAACATTTCAGGAAATTTATCTTCTTTCATGATTTATGTCGTGCGATGAAATGTCTCTCTATCCTTCTAACTCATGCTACCCGCGTTTGCAGAATCATGCCTCCTTGCTGAGTTAATGGAAGAAGAAACGGAAATGGAAATGGCCATGAGAATGACAATGGGAATGGGCACCAGCAGGCCCCACCAGCCCCCGATGATCATGTGCCCGAGTAGGCTGCCCATGTGGAGTTTAGGGCATCCATCTAGATGTTGGCACAGGCATTGACTGCCCAGGTCAACCAGCAGGTGGTAGCGCATGATCCCTAGAATGGGAATGCGGCAGCAGCAAGAGTCAAGGACTTTCTTAGGATGAACTCTTTGGAGTTCCTCGGATCAGAAGTGGACGAGGATCCATACGAGTTTATTGATGCAATCCAGAAGTCCACCCAGATTATGGGGGTGACAGGGGAGGAGTGCGCAGACCAAGCCTCTTATCAGTTGAAAGGGGTTGCCCATATCTGGTTCAGACAGTGCTAGGATAGCAGAGCAGTTGTGTAATGCCCCGAAATCTCAAAATCAATATTTGGGACATAAATCAGAAAATATGAAAAACTGCAGAAAATTTGTAGAATGACCAACCTGACGGGTCGTGAAGGGACCCAACGACTCGTCAGGTCAACCGTGTGAAGGATGCCAAGTATATATTTCAATGTTCCTAACGGATGATCCCACGAGTCGTTATTAGTCCGTACGACTAGTTAAGTCACCCGTTGCCAAGACGGAGTTCAGAAATTTGAGGAATTTATAGTGTACTTGGCGGAAGGTCACCACGAGTCGTCATCAACGGTAATGACTCGTCAGGTCCTTCATTTTCTGTCCTTTCCACTTTCCTACCAGTGAACCTGACGGATGGCACGACGAGTCGTTCCCAATCATGACGACTCGTCATGTGAGTCAGTAGATTCTTCCAGTGAAGTTGACAGAAGGACCCAACGACTCGTTGGACCTGGTAACGAGTCGTTAGGTCACCCGTTAGAGACACCTGAAAGTTTTTCCTTGCGAATATCTAAGGGATATTTAGTAATTTCCTATTCTCCCAAGCATTAAACCACGTCGTTTAAGCACAGGTTTCAGACGTTTTAGTAGGAAAAAGTGGTCCATTCCTCATTCCGCACTCTCAGTTCTCAAGAAATCATCGAAGTCTCCTCTCAAGAACTCTCAAGCGAAGTCTAGGGTTCCTCACCAACTTCAGTCATTCAAGCTTCTTTATCTGGAGAAATTTAGCCAGGTATGTGGGGTTTTAGCAAGGATATTGTCCTTCCTTTACGTCCCCAAATACCTCCTCAATTTCTTCTATCAATTTTAAGTCCTGAGCTTTCAAGTATAAGAAGTATTCAGGATTAATTTCGTTGATTTCCCTCAAAACGATGTTTGTACTTGTTGTTAATATAATCTTCATCAGTTCCTTGTAAAATTGTCAGTATTATTACAAAAGTGAATTTTGAGCCCTAATTTTTGAGTAATGATTTTTACTTGTTAAATTGCTTCTAATGAATGAAGAATTCTTTGGGTTGAATTCCTAGAATTTTCTTGCTATTCGTATGCGTTGGGTATATATCCATGAATCAACATGACTTTAGTACGTGAATGAAATTCTCTATTAGCTGCTTAGTAATTTAGTCAGTTAGAACACAAAACTCTATCAGTCTAGTCTCAGTCAGAATCATATCAGTCTAGCTTCAGTTAGATTTTAGCAACCTCAGTGTTATCCAGAGAATGTCAACTGCTCAGTTTGACTCTAGTTTATTTTTTTTGAGGTGTCAGTGGTGCCTCCCAGTTTTTCAGACTCATATTCAAATTTCAGTTATTTCTTCCATTAGGCGGTCATGACATTCAGTTATAGCTATGAACAGCCCCCGGACCCCAGTTCAATTATTAGTTGTTCTGTAGACGGTTACGACGCTTCTAGATAAGCAGCTCTGACCAGTCTTAGAATCCAGTTTCAGAATCTGGTCCGATAAGATTTTCAGGGTACATGCAGTTATTCGTCCTTGATTAGTCTTGGACCCCAATTTTGAGCTATCAGCTTAGTAGTTCAGTTTAGGTGTTCCAGTGGGAGTATAACTTAGCACCAAGCTGGCTAGGGTTCTAGCGCACCCAGATTTCTAGAACTACGTTGCCAGGGTAGGTTTCAGTATTACTTGGCCTTATTTCCCCAGATATATTTTTGTGATCATTCAGCTCATGCCTTTATACCCTGGCAAGGTATATTGGGTCCTACGTGCGAGGTGTATACATCAGATTCTACGTCTAGCTCACGTGGTTAAATATCGGTTAGACTCTCCCACTAGTCAGTCCAGTCCAGTATCAAAATAAGCAGCTCAGTTCATTACAATATCTCAAATTTAGTGTTTCAGACTTAGGTCATGTCCTTGACCATCAGACAGGGTCGTCTTGACCATTTTAGATTATGTCAGTAGTTCAGTTCAGATTACCTATTGGTCATGACGTGTCATTGCAGTTCAGACTTTATACTTAGTATGTTTCTCCCACTTACTCAGTACATTCAAAGTACTGACGCATGCTTTTCATGATGTATCATTTCATGATACAGTTGCAGGTTCTCAGGTTCAGTACAGATAGTTACTTCAATTTCAGAGCATTCCATTTCAACAGATCAGAGTGTGAGTCCTCCTCATTCGAGGGCTTTGTTTATTTACTTCATTTGGATATGGTTTTGTTTAGACTTAGAGTTAGCTGGGGACCTGTCCCAGCAACTCCTCAGTAGTTGGCTTTCAGACCAGACTTGTCTTTCAGAATTCTATTTCAGATATATTACTTCTTTCTCTACTTTCCAGGCTTTACATTTTCCTAAACTGATAAAACTATTATTAAAGAGTTCCGCTGTGCATGTTTACTCTGACTATTAGTGTATGTTAGACCAGGGATTGACTCGGGGTCACTTGTGGCTTCAAGTACCATGTTACCTCTAGAATGTGCGCTCGGGGCGTGACAAACTTGGTATCAGAGTACTAGGTCTAGAGTATCCTCAGCAAGTCTGAAAGCCGTATCGAGTAGAGTCCTTTTCATGGGTGTGAAGCGCGCCACACTTATGACTAGGAGGTTACGAGATGTTATTAGGAAAATTCCCCTTTTGTTCATATTATTTATCGTGCGTTAAAGTCCAAATTCCAGAAATTCCCTTATGATTCGTTCTCTATTTCCTTTCAGTGAAAAATGCCTCCTCGACATGGAAATTGACGGAGAGCCAGAAACGCTAACAGACCCGCTCCACCCACTTCGACAGTTCCTTAGGATGAATCCGTATCTACTTCCGAATTCAGGGCGGCCATTCAATTTCTAGCTCAAACAATCACCAATCAAGTGAACCAGCAGATGGTTCCAATAGCCACAAGTGGGTCTGCAGCTGCTGCCCGGGTACGGAATTTCACCCGGATGAACCCTTCAAACTTTCACGGAACAAAGTTGGGAGAGGACCCACAAGGCTTTATAGATGAGATCATAAAGATCACTCGAATCATGGGTGTCAGCTCCTCTGAGAGTGCTGACCTGGATGCCTACCAGCTAAAAGGGGTAGCCCAGGTTTGGTACGAGCAGTGGAAGGAGGTGCGGTCAGTAGAAGCAGGACCGGTTGAGTAGGAGGAGTTTCATACAACTTTCCTGGATAGGTTCTTTCCCCGGGAGTTGAGCAAGGTTAAGATGGCATAATTTATGAACCTACGGCAGCGCAACCGGACCATGGAGGAGTATGCTCTGGAGTTTACTAGACTATCAAAGTATGCTCCAGAGATGGTGGCCGAGCCAAGGGCTTGCATGCTGAAGTTCGTAAATGGAGTATCTAATCTGGTCCTCAAAGAGTGAAAGACGACAATGCTAATCAAGGACATGGACCTTTCTAGCTTAATTGTGTATGCCCAGCAGATTGAGGCAGAGAAGCTGAAAGATGTGGAATATAAGAATAAGCGGGAAAGAACTGGTCATACAGATTTTGGCCACCAGAAATCTGGCGGTGGTAGTTGCCCACAACAGCAACAACAACAATAATAGCAGAGGGCCCCAGCATCTAGCTCAGCCAGCGCACCAACCTTTCGGTCCCGCCAGGACCGGAGGGGTGGGTCTTCTGGCACTCAATCTCAGGCCCACAGTACAGGAAACAAGTATCCATCTTTTCCCAAGTATGGTAGGAATCACTCAGGAGAATGCCTTCAGGGACGAGAGGGCTGCTTTGGGTGTGGACAACTTTGACACAGGCTTAAGGAGTGCCCATCAGCAGGGCGAGGGAGATCACAATCCACTACCTCATCAGCTCCAGCAGTCTGACCAGCTCAATATACCAACTTATCTGGTATAGATGACAGTCAGCGCCAGAATCATTTTTATAATCTCTCTTCTCGTCAGGATCAAGAAAGCTCACCTGACGTAGTTACTGGTATGTTACGTATCTTTCACCTAGACGTGTATGCCCTTCTAGATCCAGGAGCTACTCTTTCATTTGTGACTCCATATATAGTAGTTCAGTTCAATATAAGTCCAGTGGTCCTCTCAGAACCATTCTCAGTCTCTACCCCAGTTGGCGAGTCAGTTAGAGCCAGCGGGTGTATAGAAACTGTCTAGTCTCAATCTTGAGTAAATTCATACCAACTGATCTTGTAGAGCTAGACATGGTCGACTTCGACCTTATTCTCGGCATGGATTGGTTACACTCCTACTATGCCTCAGTTGATTGCATAACTAGAGGTGTCAAGTTTTAGTTTCAAGATGAGCCCGTGTTAGAATGGTCGGGCAGCAGTTCAGCGCCTAAGGGTAGGTTTATTTCCTTCCTTAAGGCCCAGAGACTCATTTCCAAGGGATGTTTATATCATTTGGTTCGGGTCAAAGATTCCAACTCTAAGGCCCCAACCATTTAGTCAGTTCCAGTTGTCAGCGAGTTCCCAGATGTATTTCCTGAAGATCTTCCTTGAGTTCCCTCTGAATGGGAAATATACTTCGAAATAGATCTCCTTCTAGATACTCAGCCCATCTCTATCCCTCCTTATAGAATGGCTCCAGTTGAGCTCAAGGAGTTGAAGGAGCAGCTAACAGATCTTCTTGACAAGGGTTTTATCAGACCCAACATCTCTCCCTGGGGTTCTCCAATTCTATTCGTGCGTAAGAAAGACGGTGGCCTTAGAATGTGCATAGATTACCGTCAGCTGAACAAAGTGACAGTCAAGAACAGATATCCCTTACCTAGAATTTATGACCTGTTCAACCAGCTTCAGGGATCCAGCTATTTCTCCAAGATCGATCTCAGGTCAGAATACCATCAGTTAAGGGTCAGAGAGTGTGACATATGGAAGACAACATTCAAAACTCAGTATGGTCACTATGAGTCTGTGGTGATGTCCTTTGGACTCACAAACGCCCCTGCAGCCTTCATGGATTTGATGAATAGGGTCTTTAAGTAGTACCTAGATATGTTCGTCATCGTATTTATCGATGACATTCTAGTATACTCCAGAAATGAGGAAGAGCATGCCAATCACCTAAGGATAGCATTACAGACCCTCAGAGATCGCCCAGTTATTTGCCAAGTTCAGTAAGTGTGAATTCTGGTTGAAGTTTGTGACTTTCTTAGGTCATGTGGTCTCAGGTGAAGGGATACAAGTAGATCCTCAAAAAATAGAAGCAGTAAAGGATTGGCCCAGACCTACCTCTCCTACTGAAATCAGGAGTTTCCTAGGCTTAGCAGGTTATTATTGACGGTTTGTGGAAGGTTTCTCCTCCATAGCATCTCCTCTGAACAAGTTAACCTAGAATAAGGTAAAATTTTAGTGGTTGGATGAGTGTGAGAAGAGTTTTTAGGAGTTAAAGACCCGACTCACTACCGCTCCAGTTTTGACCCTTCCAGAAGGAATAGATGGGTTTGTAGTATATTGTGACGCCTCCAGAGTTGGACTTGGTTGCGTTCTGATGCAGCGAGGAAAAGTGATAGCCTATGCCTCTACACAACTCAAAGTTCACGAGAAAAATTATTCAACCTATGACTTGGAGTTGGCAGCGGTGGTATTCACATTAAAAATATGGAGAAATCACTTGTACGGAGCTCACATAGATGTATTTACAGATCACAAGAGTCTTTAGTACGTGTTCATCCGGAAGGACCTGAACCTCAGATAGAGAAGGTGGTTGGAGCTCTTGAAGGATTATGACATGAGTGTGTTGTATCACCCGAGCAAGGCCAATATGGTGGCTGACACCCAAAGAAGGCGATCTATGGGAAGTGTAGCTCACTTTGAGGGAGGAAAAAGGGAGTTAGCAAAGGATGTTCACAGACTAGCCCGGTTAGGGGTGCAGCTAGTAGACT
>JACEIK010007442.1:46525-63605 GCA_018107945.1 Datura stramonium | reverse complement strand
GGCTATAGGCCTAGCCGGCCGGGGGCTGTATTTACAGCCGCTATATAGCCCGTTGATTCCGTGAATCAGAGTTAGAGCCAGCCAGGCACCAGAAGTGCTTCAGCTTAGTAGTCTAGCAGTTCAGGTCCTAGTAGGGCACCAGGTGCCTGTCATACCCCCCAAGGTGGGGCGTGACACTAAAGAACTGCCCTGCCGCTGGCCTATGGTCTTAGGAAGTTGTTGTAGGGTCTCTAGAAATTCTGGTTCCTTCCCCATGAGGGATTAGTTGCGTTCCTTTACCCCTAGTTATAACCATTTCCAACAAAACCTCCACCATGACTTTGTTGACCCATAAAATAAACAGACTCTAGGTTTAGAGTGCAACCTGAATAAGCATGGCCTCCTCCACACACCTTACATAATTGTGGTGGAGTCTGAACTTGCTGAAACTAATTCACTTAGCTTATAGCTGGTGTGGTAACTAACTTGCTGATCACATTCACCAATTGGCCGATGTACGCTCGGATTATTGACACACCATCAACTTCAAGCTTTCCTGGCACTTTGGCTGAATCAAAACCTCTTCCTAATCCCTGATAATCCTAACTCCTAGCTTACATAAGATTCAATAGAGCTTCTATTTCATCATAACTCTTGGACAAGATTTGTCCCTGTGCTATAGCATCAAGCAGGATTTTCGACTCTAGCTCTATCTCTATATGAAGTTGTGCCCAATCATTTCCTTTGGTTTCATATGGTGCGGGCAATCTCTCAAAAACCCTTGTATCGTTCCCATGCCTGAGCCAAGGTCTCACCATCTTTATACACAAAACTTGAGATCTTTCCTCTCAACTCCTTTGTCCTCCTTGAAGAGAAGAACCTATTTATAAATTTATTGGAAAGATCCTCCCAAGTAGTGATGGAATCTACAGGCTCATTCTGAAGCCACTCCTTATTTTCACCAATCAATGAGAAAGGGAACAACGTGAGCTTAACATACTCATCTGACATGTTCTGATAGTGAAAGTTCTCACTCAGCTCCATGAAAATCATCAGATGTCTGTGGGGATCCTCATGTGGCATGCCCTGATATTGAAAAGTATTCTGAATCAACCGCATGGTTCCTCATTCAACTCGAAGTTTTCAGTGATTGTCGGCTTGAAGATCGTTTTAGAAGCGTTCTCCAAGTTTGGCCGAGCAAAGTTAAGCAGTGGAATCCTATCCTAGTTATTACCCTACATCTACTCATGGTCTTTTGCCATAGATAACCAATGAAAAGTCCTCTAAATCTCAGGATCAAAATGAGCCAATGTTGGTCCTTGACTTCTCGTATCTGGCATACATTGGATACAACACCTCCAAACTTTAACAACTAACAAATAAAAGTAAAATGTAGAATAGGAGAATAAAAATCCCAACCTACAAATAATAAATATATATTCAAGTCCCCGGCAACGGCGCCAAAAATATGATGTTGCCCGAGCGCATGCAAGCGCATGTGGTTGTCAACTAATATAGAACAATGAAGTCCCGATTGTCAATCTCTCTGAGACTTGTCAGATTAATTGCTCAAGTTTAATACTTTATTTCACTATTCTAATAAAATAGGTAAAATTGGGAATGGTTTGAAAATTAAACTACTAAAACTTGGAAAGTAAATTAACTAATCATTTGAATGCTTTAACAAAGGTTTGAATTCAAATGATGATAGAATCTAGGGTATTGGCACTTTCGCTTCAAATTGAGTTTTAATACTTAAATATGCCTAAAGTTGCTAGTTGCAAGTTACTATTTCATTACATTCCATTTTCCCGAACATCCAAGAACTATCCCATGAACCCTAATGATATATCCTATGGACACAGTAAAGTCATGAGACGATGATTTGTGACTACTTGTATTCATCTGAAAGGATTGAAGAGTATATTCCTGTCCTCAATAATGAAATCTATCATTGAACCCATGGGTCAAGGGTCTTTGAAACCTATTCTACACTTACTTGTAATCCTCTTGGTTCATTCTCCCGAGTTCAACAAAAATCCAACATATATATTTGTAAGGTGATCAATCTAATGAATAAGCAATTAACATAAGTAAGCATAAAAAACCTTTAACGAAGAATTAAGAACTAGCATAAACAAACTTTAAAACTTCAACCATTTGTTATGGGGAAAACCCCATAACAAGAGTTTAGCCACTCATGTTCAAGTTGAAAATAAAAGAATTCATCATTCAAATCAAAAACAAAAGTAGAAAAAGAAACCTAGAAAATGAACTTGTCTCTTCCTCCAAGAACTGCATACAAACTGTTTAATACGATGAACGATTAATAGCTAACAAAATACCCTAGATGTTATAATTATAAGCATGGGACCCAATGACTCTTTTTCCTTTGAGATATACTACTTTTAAACTTTAAAATCCATCCTGAAATGGGTCTTGCATGCTGTATCATCTACTGCATAAGATATTTGACTTGAAATTTTTCTGAAGATTTCTCTCTGGCGCGCCACTCCATCCATCTTGCCAAGGTGTTAGTCAAATTCTCTAAAGCTGAGGTCCTAGCGCGCTAGCCGGCCATTGTACCAACTTGAGCACAATTTTCTCAGAAGTTGGAGGTCTGGTGCGCCACACCAGCTATCTCTCCAGGCCAACTTTTGCGAACTCTTCTTCTTTTGCTCCTTGGAGTATTTTTACTCTTTTTCCCTGATTTCTTGCTCAAAACATCTAAAAACACTAGTTAGCTCATAAGACACACATTAACATGAATTTATACATTTCATAAGGATAATGTACTTAAAACAAAGAAAAATATAGGTAAAAATATGGAAAATGGGCATAAGAATATGCCCAACATCATTTTAATTCTATGGTGTTTTAATTGATGAAATATGGTCACTAGGGCAGATTTCACTCTCAAATTCCTCATGAATTCATGATTTGGAGTTTATGGTGATTTTCCCTATTAGGCATGATTTATGAATTTCAAGCTTATGAGGCCATGATTTAAAGTATGATGAATTATCAAAATATGCATGAATGTTTATAGTTTCTTAAACTTGTGGATTTATGACTTCAAATTACGAAGCCTTATTCAAGTATGTATGGTTTTCATGAAAAGTCAAGTTTATGTATCATGGCCAATTGTTGCACTATTTTCATGGTTAGTTCACGTGTGTCAAGTATGATTATGATTTCATGATTCTAAACTAGCTCATGCAAGATCATGTATATTTTTCACGATGATGATTATGAGCCAAGTGCATGTTTTGAGAGTAGTGTCTACCACTGAGTAGGCTAGGGATTAAAGTACACCCTGAACCTCATAACTACGTGTCTCCGTAAGTATATATATGTATTAATGTATGGGGCCTCTCAAAAGAGTTTTTCCTAGCCCGACAGGGCTCACGAGTGATATCACACCTTATCATTCTTTCTCTTGGCAAGGCTTAAGATGGATATACCCACTAGATCAAGATAGTTGGGGCATCACGTAAGCTCTATCGTGATGGTGTTGGTTATGAAGAAGCCTCCTATTGTTCCTCATGTTTTAAGTTACTCATGTTCATAACTTATGATATTATGTTTTATAGCATATTTGACCCATTGATCAGTTTATGAGTTTTCACTTATGATTTCAAGTACGATACACTATATGATTTCTATTTTTAAACCTTGGGTAATTATGTTCAGCTTATGATGAATTTCTCATGATTATGTTTATTTCATGATTATGGCTTTTAGCATGTTGTCCCTACTCTCTTGTTCTATATTATTTTATATTTATGATTTTAGACTATCATTTTTTTACTAGCATGTTTTACTTTATTTACATATTCACCATATTCAAAGTACTGACCTCATACTCTATTCTATATCATCTTATGATAATGTCATGCCCCACCTTTGGAGGATGACTGGCACCTGATGCCATAATGAGATCTGAGCTCACCTGGCTGGGCTTATGCACTCCTGGTGCTCACCCGCGCATTAAATTAAGAAAAAAACGAGCTATATCTCGGCTGTAAACATGGCCTCTGGCCGAAAAGGCCGCATAGCCACCTGTAGACGAAACAGATAACCCAATAATAAGACGATAGAAGAGATCCTATGCGGGCCGACAAGACCACCATGCTGTCTAGTTATAGCTAAGTGAAAAATAGGCAATCACAAACATGCTATAGCCGACAAGGCTACTAACTAATAGCTAAACTAGGCCCCACACGACCATCACACGAGGTAAAATATACATGGGCCCCCACATGCCAACAATAATAACCATCAACTGAGACACTGTAGCCTGCAAACCTCTAAGAGTGGAATAATGGTTGGGATAGGGCCCTTACCTACCCAAAAGTTATACAACAAAAGAACAAACCTTCTCTAACTAACAACTTTGGAGAAAAGGAGCTGACGGGACTGTAGACTCTAGCTAGTTACTAGGAAGGTCCTGAACCGCGTCTATCTACACATACAGGCAAGTAATGCAGCGCCCCAAGGACGGGTGTCAATACAATATGTACCGAATATGTAAGGCAGTAATGAAAATGAATGAATAATACTGATAAATAAGTTGAACACGATCAAATAGGAAGGATGGGAGATACAACCTGAATAGCCTCACAACCTGCTGTATAACTAACAATAAGTAATGCAAACAAGAACCTTACCTGCCCCCCATAAGCCTCGAAGGTACAACCACCACAAAATAACCCTCTTGGGGCCCCCATAAGCCCTGGCGAGCACACTCCAATCTATATACCCCTAACATGGTCAATATGAGTCAACGGATAGCTATGACCATCTTATCGGTCCTCTGGGTCTGCAACTGAGCCTGCTGGGCTCCTGCAGCTGTGTTTGAGTCCGGTGGACTCCTGTAACCACACCCTGGGCACACAAGGCTCGATGAAGGGTTAGTTTCACGACCCGAACGAAGGCCCAGATCGCGACACGGGACAGGGATCCCCGAGAGACTCCAAGTTGACCCATGACATAAGCATACATCTAAATCAACCAAGAGATTGAATAATCGAAAATACAATCATAGAGGAAGTATAGCTTGAATATAACATGAGAATATAAAATCTGAAGTTGAATACATACATATGTCTGAATAGCCGCTAAACATGATTAGTTGATATGACAAGAACCCAACTAACTCAACAAGCTGAAAACTGAAATACATAAAGAAAAGATAGATAGTCGGGTCCTCAGAAGATGAGGACTCACCAATAAAAAGACGCTAACTCCAATAAGCTGTCTAAGAGCGGGGTTGAAGATGAGAGCTGGGTCCTGTATCATGAAACGATACAACATAGAGGCATGCGGTCAGTACGTGGAATGTACCGAGTATGCAAGGTAAGAAAATCGCTAAAGTAAGTAAATATCCTTTTTTTAAAACACAGTGCATTAATTAAGCATAACATCAGTATACTGGGAGTAGGGCTTGCATGCATTCTTTCTGAAACCATGATCTTTACATAACATAACAATCCATCTCTTTATACGTCAAACTAACTCAAATGACTCAAAGCTGCAATATGATATTTATAGAAAAGATGAAAATCGATTCAAACCTTGCTTTTAGGACATGCATGTGTATATAATAATCATAAGTAATGAATATGCATATCTGAATCATATAGAACAATGGGAGACTCGTCACTTAACCGACATACCACGATAGAGCTTACGTGGTTCCAACTATTACACTCAAGTGGGCAGAGCCTTCCAAAACCTTTCCAGGGCTAAGGAAGCTACCATGATATCAATATCACGCTCATAGGCCATTAGGACTAGGGATAGCTCACAAGGGAGGTACCAATAGTATAATAGAATCATCCTACGTTGGCGCGTAGTTCTGGGGCATAGGGTGATCGACCTTTAGCCCGCTCAGTGCTAGACTCTTCTCCCAAAAAATGCAAGTGCTTTACATTGTATATAACGAGGCTCAACATTTTCTAATGACGAAGCTCAATGATAAAATACATCTCAAATATTAAATCATGCATATGAGAAGCTTTAGTTCAAAACATACCACAAGCTGAAAACATACTTGGGAGGATTTGCTCCAAAACCATGTGGTAAGCTATGCGTAGGAAGACTTAACACAAAACATATGACAAGATCGAATATAAAATCTAGGAGTCTTCGCTCCAAAACAATGTGGTAAGCGTAGTTCAAAAAAGTCATCATTTAAACTTAGCATGTGGGCATTGCCCAAAGATTTATAATACTTAGAAATACTCAATTCTCATCGAAAACATATTTATAAACACGAGTAGTTTCAAATCATGGTTTGTATCATAATATCTCATCATTATCAGATATACTTCAAAAATCTCACTTTTCATGATCATCTCATCAATGGGCTGCAACATTCATAAGGCTAGAAACATAATTTTTAATTTAAATCATTATAAAATTATGCCATGCTTCAAAATTTGATAATAAAATCATAATCAACTCATACCCATGTGTAGGAATAGATAACTCATGCATTTGGGTAAAAACCCCATAGATCAATCATAGAATTCCATAATTTTTAAAGAAGGATTGCGCATGGGTGTGGAAGAAACCACCCATTCATAACCCTACATACCTGATGGATACTGAATCTTACTCTCCCTTGAATGCTCAGAAAGGAATTGAAAGAAATGAAGAAGAAAACCTTGAATATCCCTTTTGATCACCTCTCTCTCACTCTTCTATTCTCTTGCATGCATGAATCAAGGCTTAGGATAGTTCTCCCCCCCCCCTAAAAACCACCTTTCTTAGGCTAAAATGACATAGTCTAGGCTTTACAAACTTAGGAATTATGAAAAGACGCTTACTAATTCACAGAAAAATAATTGCCAGGTGGTCCTAACGGACGACCCGACGAGTCGTCGCTGGAGAGAACGATTTGTTATGTCGATCATCAAGTACACAGTCTTATCTTTTATCCTTGGCTCGTAACGGGTCACTTCACGACTCGTTAGGGGTTCCATGACTCGTGGTCACCAGTCGTTGAGTACACTTCCTTTCTTCTTCATTTTACACTCTCCTCCTCCCACGACACTCACCATAACCCATTACTTCCTCTAACGAGTTGTGGTCAGCTTCCGTCGGGTACACTGCCAATCCAATTTCCCCAACTATATTTCCTTCCCCACGAGTCACCTGATGACTCATCCTGAGGCTACAACAGTGAATTCCCATTTTTTTCAATTTCAACTCCCGTGTCCGATCTTTGAGCTCGCGGGGTATAACAATATCTCCCCCTTGGGAACATTCATCCTCGAATGTTGGAAAACACACAGAAAAGCAGAGATAGGCAATTATCATTATTCAATGTTGGTCATTTAAATCGAAAACTGACAGAATGACAACCTCCGATTCATAATATACAGCTGAACTGAATTCGCAAATCACATTCACACCCATATACATAAAAGAAACGTGGTGCATGACTGAACATGAAACTAAATAGAGTCATAGAGAAAAACTGATACCTCAAGTCGGAATTGAGCAGGTAGAGAATAAACATGGATATTTAGCCATCATATCCGCTTCGGCTTCCCACGTAGCTCCTTCAACATGTTGATTTCTCCATAAGACGTTAAATAAAGCTACTTCCTTGTTCCTTAGCTTCCGAACCTGACGATCCAATATTTCCACCGGAACCTCCTCATATCTAAGGCTATCCTTCACACCAACGCTGTCCACCGAAACTACTAGAGCTGGATCTCCCAAACATTTCTTCAAAAAAATACATGAAACACAGGATGCACGGAAGATAACTCCGAGGGAAAGTCCAACTCATACGCTACCTAACCAACTCTTCTCATAATTCAGTAGGGACCAACATAACGGGGATTGAGTTTTCCTTTCTTCCCAAAACACATGACTCCCTTCATGGGAGATACCTTCAGAAATACCCAATCTTCCACCTCAAACTCCAACTCTCTCCTCCTCACATCAGCATACGACTTTTGACAACTCTGAGCGATTTTCAGCCTGTCCCTTATCAACTGAACCTTCACCTTAGCCTCATGAACCGAATTAGGCCCTATCATAGCTATCTCACCAACCTCAAGCCATCTGATGGGCGATCTGCATATCCACCCATAAAGAGCCTCGAACGGCGCCATCTGGATGCTAGAATGATAGCTGTTATTATAAGAAAACTTAATCAAGGGAAAGTGATCATCCAAACTACCTTTGAAGTCCATCACACATGCTCTCAATATGTCCTCGAGATTTTGGATTGTCCGCTCTGCTTGACCATCTGTTTGCGGATGAAACATTGTGCTGAGCTTAACCTGAGTCCCAAGCCCTTTCTGGAAAGACCGCCAAAATTGAGAGGTAAATTGAGTACCTCGATCTGAAATGATAGACAAGGAAACTCCATGCAATCGAACCAACTCCCAGATATATATCTTGGCATAATCCTCCGCTGAGTCCGTGGTTTTGACCGGTAGAAAATATGCAGCCTTGGTCAACCTGTCTACCACCACCTAAATAGAATCATAGTGTCGACGAGTATGAGGTAGGCGTATCATGGGTGTGAAGCGCGCCAAACTTATGACGAAGAGGCTNCTAAATAGAATCATAGTGTCGACGAGTATGAGGTAGGCGTATAATGAAATCCATATTAATCTCTTCCCACTTCCAAGTGGGAATGCTAATATCCTGAAGTAAGCCTCCCGGTCTCTGATGCTCAAGCTTTACTTCCTGACAGTTCGGGCACTTGGCTACGAATTCGGCAATATCCCTCTTCATGCCGCTCCACCAATATATTTCCCGCAAGTCATGATACATATTAGTGGCACCCGAATAGATAGATTATCTAGATCCATGAGCCTCATGCAACATCCGACTCCTCGAATCATCAACATTCGAAACACATAGGCAACCTTGGTACCACAACACACCATTTCCCCCTTGGGAGAAGACCTCCACCTTCTGACATCGAATGACTTCTTTCAACTTTACCAAAATTGGATCCTCATCTTGTTTAGCTTTCACATCAGTCACCAAGGACGATTCTGATCCATTCTGGACAACAGCACCTCCGTCGATCGAGTCGACCAACCTAACTTCCTACCTTGCAAGTCGATGTACATATTTTACCAACTCCCTCTTTCCTTCATCCACATGGACACACTCTCCATAGAGAGCCTACTAGGTGTGTACGTTACCATATTAACATTACGCCGATGGTAAAGAACACTCATATCGTAGTCCTTGAGTAGTTCCAACCACCTCCTTTGCCGAAGATTGAGATCCTTATGTGTGAATACATATTGTAAACTCTTGTGATCCGTAAATACATCCACGTGGACCCCATACAAATAATGTCGCCATATCTTCAAGAAAAATAACACCGTGGCCAATTCAAGGTCATAAGTCGGGTAATTCTTCTCATGGACTTTTAACTGGCTTGAGGCATATATTATCACTTTCCCATGCTGCATCAACGCACACCAAAGTTAGATCCTTTAAGCATCGCAATACACCACAAATCCATTGGTACCCTCAGGTAGGGTCAACACCGATGCGGAAGTAAGTCGAGTCTTCAACTCTTGGAAGCTCTTCTCAAAAGCCTCTGACCACTAAAATTTCACCTTCTTCCGGGTCAACATGGTCAAGGGGCTGCAATAGATCAGAAACCCTTAACAAACCTCTGATAGTAGCCAGCTAAACCCAATAAACTCCGAATATCTGAATGATTCACCGGTATAGGCCAATTTTTCATCGACTCGATTTTTTGAGAGTCTACCGTTATGCCCTCACCCGATACCACATGGTCCAAAAATGCCACCGAGTTGAACCAAAACTCGCACTTGCTGAACTTTGCATACAATTGGCGATCCTTGAGAGTCTGAAGCACTACTCTCAAATGAGCGGCATGCTCCTCCTTGTTCTGAGAGTATATAAGGATGTCATCAATGAACACGATCACGAACATGTCTAGATATTGCTTAAACACCCTTTTCATCAAGTCCATGAAAGCTACAGGAGCATTCGTTAGTCCAAAAGACATAACTACAAACTCATAATAACCATACCGCGTCTTGAAGGATATCTTCGGGATATCACTCTCCCGAACTCCAAGTTGATGATACCCGGACCTGAGATCTATCTTTGAGAAACACTTGGCACCCTCAAGCTGGTCAAACAAATCATCGATCCTGGGTTAAGGATACCTATTCTTAATGGTGACTTTGTTCAATTGCCGGTAGTCAATACACATGCGAAGAGAACCATCCTTCTTTTGGACAAAGAGAACTGGTGCACCTCACGGAGAATTGCTCGGTCTAATGATGCCCTTATCTAACAAGTCCTTCAACTACTCTTTTAACTCTTTTAGCTCGGCTAGAGCCATCCTGTAGGTAGGAATAGATATAGGTTGCGTATTGTGAAGAAGGTCAATACCAAAATCAATCTCCCGCTCAGGAGGAACACCTGGCAAATCATCAGGAAAGACCTCTGGATACTCACGTACTACTGGAACTAACTGGATAGTCGGGGTTTCAGACTCGACATCCTTAACCCTAACTAGATGGTACGTGCAACCCTTAGAAATCATCTTCCTGGCCTTAATGTAGGAAATAAAATGACCTATATGCACAACTGAACTACCCTTCCATTCTAAGACTGGCTCACCCGAAAATCTGAACTCTACTGCTCGGGTTCTACAATTTACTGAAGCATAGCATGCAAATAGACAATCCATGCCGAGAATAACATCAAAATCGTTCATGGCTAGCTCTATCAAATCTGCTGAGGTGACCTTATGAAGGACTGAGACTGGGCAACCTCTATACACTCGTCTAGCTATAACTAAGTCACCTACTGGAGTGGAAACTGAGAAGGGTTTTGAAAAGACTTCGGGACTGACTTTGAAGCTATTGGCCACATAAGGTGTCACAAAAGACAAGGTAGCCCCTAGATCTAGCAAAGTATAAACATCAATACAGAAAACTCGTAATATACCAGTGACCATATCCAGGGAGACCTATTGCTCCTGACGGGATGCTAAAGCATAGAATCTATTCTAGCGCTGAGTGCTAGTTATGCTAGTAGATGCCCCCTTTTGTGCTGAGCGTACGGGAGGGACTGCTGAGATAGAAGTTGGGCCTCGGCCAACCTGATCCTATCTCGCAGCTGGACAATCTCTAAGCATGTGTCCGGGCTGCCACACCCAATAAAAGCACCTGAACATGCTAAACACTTGCTTGTGTGCCCCCGATAACACCTGCGACAAGCTAGGATGCTAGAATCTACGAGTCTGTTTCTCTTAACCATCGATATTGATGTTTGCCCTCTCTGATCATTTCTAGGTCGGGATGGCACATGCAATGCTGAAGAAGTTAGGGCAGATGATCTCTGGTGGGGCTGCTGTCGGTGCCCACCACTAGACCTCTGCTGAGAGAATCTATGGTCCTCGGTCCTGGCCCTCTTGGCCTCCCTCTCCCTTAAATGTGTCGCCTCTACCTGTTGGGCATACAACACTATACAAGGAAAGTATATATCCTAGTGAAGCATGGTAGTCCTGCAATCTTTGTCTAAATAACCCCTGACTCCATGGACGAATCTACTCACCTGCATCCTCTGATCGGCTACCAACTCTGGGGAATATTTCGATAGGCAAATGAACTCAAGGGCATACTCTTGTACAGTCATTCTCCCTTGCTTCAAATTCACGAACTCAGCTATTTTCAACTCCCTCATCTCCCGAGGGAAGAACCGATCTAGAAATGCAACATGGAACTCTTCCCCAGTGACCGTACCTGCTCTTGCAACCCTGCTATCCTTCCATTGACGAAACCAAATATGCGCGACCCCTTTTAGCTAATAAGAGGCCAGCTCGGGGCACTCAACCCCATTCACCCCCATGATTTGGATGATCTTGACAATCTCATCTACAAACTAATGTGGGTCCTCATCTACCTTGGACCCAAGGAACTCCGGCGGGTTCATTCTCAAGAAGTCTCTTACTCCAGCCACTGCTGCATTACCATTTTGTGGAAAATGCACAACAACCTGTTGATTGACTAGCGGTCTAGGCCTCCGCAAGCATCTAAATAGCGGCTCGTAACTCAGCATGGGTAGCTAGTTCCAGTGTTTGGGGCTCCTGAACTAGTGGGCCTGGCTGATGGCGATGACCATTGCCAACCTCGTGGCCTTCACCATCTCCATTTCTCCTTCTGTTCATTCTTTGAGGAGCCATGATTCTGCAATTGCGAATAGCATGAATTGGAAGGATACAAAGAATTTTCATCGCACGATATAGATCATGAAAGAAGGGAACATTTCCTAAACATCTCGTAGCCTCTTCGTCATAGATGTAGTGCGCTTCACACCCATGAAAAAGACTCTACTTAATGCGGCCTTCAAACACCTTGGGACACTTCAAACCTATTTCTCTGATACCAAGTTTGTCACGAACTGAACGGAGGCCTGGATTGCGACACGGGACAAGGAGCCCTGAGAGACCCCAAGTCGCCCTATGGCATAAGCATACATATAAATCAACCAAGAGACTGAATAATCGACAATACAATAATAGCAGAAGTCTAGCTTGAATATAGCATCAGAATATAAAATTCGAAGTTGAATACATACATATGTCTGAATAGACTCTAAACATGACGAGTTGATGAGACAGGACCCCATCTAACTCAACAAGCTGAAAATTGAAATACATAAAGAAAAGATAGATAGTAAGGTCCTTGAAAGATGAGAACTCACCAATAAGCAGATGCTAACTTCGATAAGCTGTCTAAGAAGGGGGCTGAAGCTGAGAGTCAGGTCCTGTATCATGAAACGATACAACATAGAAGTATGCAGTTAGTACGTGGAATGTACCGAGTATGCAAGGTAAGTAAAACCGCTAAAGTAAGTAAAAATCCTTTGTTTTAAACACAATGCATTAATTAAACATAAAAATTAGTAAACTGGTAGTAGGGCTTGCATGCATTCTTTCTTAAATCATGATCTTTTTATATCATGACAATCCATATCTTTATATGCCAAACTAACTCGAATGACTCAAAGCTGCAATATGATATTTATAGAAAAGATGAACATTGAGTCAAACCTTGCTTTTAGGACATGAATGTGTATATAATAATCATGAGTAATGAATATGCATATCTGAATCATATAGAGCAATGGGAGACTCGTCACTTAACCGAAATACCACGATAGAGCTTACGTGGTCCCAACTATTACACTCAAGTGGGCAGAGCCATCCAAAACCTTGCTAGGGTTAAGTACGCTACCATAATATCGATATAAAACTCATAGTGCATGCATTGTCTACATTCATGTTATGTATTGGCTACATGCATGTTATGCCTCAGTCAATTGTAGAACCCGCGCAGTAGAGTCCAGATTTTTGGGTAAGCGAGTCTTAGAGTGGAAAGTAGTTCAGCAGATTTAGGAGTCAATCTTGTTGACTCGACAGATGGAGGTATCATTGTCCATAATGGATCAGAATATTCCTTGGTGACCGAGGTAAAATCTTGACAATACGAGGATCTGATTTTGATTAAATTAAAGGAAGCCGTTCAAAATCGAAAGGTGGAGGTCTTCTACCAAGGGGGACATGGTGTGCTACGATATTAGGGTCATTTGCATTTTTTGGGTGTTGATGATTTGAGAGATCTGATGTTGCACGAGGCTTATGATTCTAGATATTCTATTTATCCAGGAGCCATCAGGATGTACCATGACCTACAGAAAGTCTATTGGTGGAATGGCATGAAGAAGGACATAGCAGAGTTTGTGGCTAAGTGTCTGAATTGCCAACAGGTGAAGGTTGAGCATCAAAGACCTGGAGGTATGCTTCAAATTTTAGTATCCCCACTTGGAAGTGGGAAGAGATCAATATGGACTTCATTATAGGGTTGACTCACACTTGTCGGCAGTATGACTCTATTTGGGTGGTTATAGATAGGTTGACTAAGGCAGCTCATTCTCTATCGGTCAAAACTACCGATTCAGCGGAGGATTATGCTAAGTTGTATATTCAGTAATTAGTTCAGTTGCATGGTGTACCATTTTCCATCATATCAGATAGAGGTACTCAGTTTACCTCCCAGTTTTGGAGATCATTTTAGAAGGGACATGGTACTCAAGTCAAGCTTATCATCACATTTCACCTGCAAACAGATGGGTAGGATGAGCAGACCATTCAGTCTCTTGAGGATATGTTGAAAGCATGTGTGATTGATTTCAAACATAGTTGGGATGACCATTTACCTCTCATTGAGTTTGCGTATAACAACAACTACCATTCTAGCATATAGATGGCTCCGTTTGAGGCTCTCTATGGGCGGAGGTGTAGATCGCCAATTGGATGGTTTGAGGTCGGTGAGGATACTTTTATAGGACTAGATTCAGTTCATGAGGCTATGGAGAAGGCTCATCTCATAAGGGAAAGGTTAAAAACACCTCAAAGTCATCAAATGTCCTACGCGGATATGAGGAGGAGAGAACTAGAGTTTGAAGTTGATGATTGGGTGTTTCTAATGGTATCTCCCATGAATGGAGTGATGAGGTTTTAAAAGAAAGGGAAACTCAGTACTCGTTATGTTGGTCCGTACTGCATTGTGAAACAGGTTGGAAAGGTAGCATATGAGTTGGAGTTGCCCATTTAGCTTCAATTCATCAATTTTTCCATGTATCACTCTTAAAGAAGTGCCTGGGTGATCCGTTTTTGGTTATTTCGGTGGAGAGCGTGGGTGTGAAGGATAGTCTTAGCTATGAGGAGGGTCCGGTGGAAATACTTGATCATCAGGTTTGAAAGATAAGAAACAAAGAAGTAGCCTCAGTCAAGTTTCAGTGGAGGAATCAACATATTGAGGGAGCTATGTGGGAAGACAACGCAGACATGATGGCTAAATACCCACACATATTCCCTTCCGGCTCAGTTTCAACTTGAGATATCAGTTTCCTCCTTAGTACTCTATTCAGTTTCATGATAAGTTCATGTACCCCACGTCACACCCCACCTTGGAAGGCATGACTGGCACCTAGTTCCAAACTAGGATCTGACTAACCTAGATGGCTTATGCACGTTTGGTGCATGCCTGTGACTCAATATAAGAAAACAGCAAGCTATATCTCGGCTGTAAACACAGCCCCCGGCCGACAAGGTCGTATAGGCACTTGTAAATTAAATAGCTAACCAATAACAGGAAATAGAAGGGATCCTATGTGGGTTGAAAAGACCACCATGTTGTCTAGTTATAATAGAAATGAGGACAAGCTACTATACAAGGCCCCACACGGCAAACATACAACTAACTGACTGATGAATGTAGTCTGCAAGAATCACAAATAGTGGTCAGGACAGGGCCTTGGCCCACCCAAAATGCTATACAACTAAAATACTGAAATCTCTACTATTGGCAACTCCGAATGAAAGGAGCTAGCCCAACTGCGGATTCTGAATAGCTGCTACTGAAGACCCTAAAATTTGTCTGTCTAAACCTGCAGGCAAGTAATGCAGCACCCCATAATTCGGCGTCAGTATAATATACACCGAATATGTAAGGCAGTCATAAAGATGAATGAAAACTGTTATAAATTGAAAGTAAGTAGAAAAGAGGGGAAAAAGATGTAACCTGTAAGCTCGATTATTCGTAATCTGAATCTAACAAAACACTACACGTACATGAGCTACGACTGAAAAATCATATAATCATAAGCTATAGCTAGCATACAAAGATGCAAACAAGAACCTAACCAGGACCCCATAAGCCTGGAAGATACAATCAACAAAGACTAAACCGCTCGGGCCACCTTAAGCCCTAGAGAGCACACTTTAATCTATATACCCCTTACCAGGTTTCTATAACTATAGTGGTTCTATAGCCAGCCCACTAGTCCCCTGGGTCTGCAACGAAGCCCACTCAACTCCTAATCTCTAGCTGTGTCTAAGTCCGGTGGACTCCTGATATCTGCATCTCGAGCACCAGGCTCGACGGGGGTGTGGTGCCGATATGGAATAACATAGTCCAACAATGGAATGGACTATATAAGGTCCTTGGACCTCATTTTCATCCCTTGCGGATGGCATATCACTCCTTGGAGCGATGTCATCTCGCCACTGTCAGGCGATGACACAACTAGTAACCCTAAGGTGGTCATGGAAGGCTCCTAAGTGAGGACAACCCCAACTGAGGTGCTATAATGAAATCTTAATCTAGCCACTCAAAGGTGTGTCTAGCATTTTGGGCCTAACGTTGCGCTGCTCACCCGTAGAATGGTCTGTAAGACTGCTGGCAAGAACACCCCGTGCACTTGTATCTGATTAGAGGATCCTGGTAACAATCATGATATCTAATGGTCTAGATTGGATAGGGTGAGATCTAGAGTGTCCTAACAATACTCTGAATGTCCTACTCGGACAACTATAACTCATAAACAACTGTAGGGTTGCGGATGACGAAATACTTAGTTCCTTTGCTTATAACAACTGTAGGGTTGTTACTGACGGAACATCCTTTTGAGCGGTCGACCCCTAATCCTCCACAAGCAATTTACTGATATTCTTAGCCTGAGGGTAGTACCGTACGAACATGGTGCTAGTCCTTTAGACTCTGTACAGATCTTATGTGACTTTTTTGGGCGATTCTGAACTTTATAGAAAAGTTTATATAAATCTAGCCACTCACAGCGATCTACACCTGTGTATCTTATAAGCACAGGCTGGGGCCCTGGGCCTACCTCTAGCTGCTAATAAGTTCCCCTTCCTTAGGGTATCCAGGGGGCTATTTCACCTGGATGACTGGGCTGGCTTCCTAGGCGACCTATATGACAACTACTAAGTCGACTGGGACTGACAATCACTGGTAATAGCTAACTAGATGGCAGGCTGTCACTTAGTTTACTAGACAACCCTAGGCTTCTTACTCTAAAATATGGCCTTCCTATCTAAATTTCTGGCCTTGCGGCATAAGGGTACACCAATGGCCTCTGGGCGTGCTTCACTAACATATAGGCGCCAAACTAGTGGCTATATCGCCGAACTGCGCCTATGCTGTTGAACTTACTAATTAGGCCTAATAACTATCTATGAGCTTCTAGGGTATAGGCCTGATAA
>JACEIK010007442.1:27579-38039 GCA_018107945.1 Datura stramonium | reverse complement strand
ATCATCACCATGTTTAAGATTTAATTGACTGGGCATGACTAGATTTCATCTATATTGTTGAACTATGAAGCTTGGGCGGATTCTATATTGTTTTCTCACTAAAATTATTTTTATAAAATTCTAGAATCTAAAACGCCCGTGGCTAAAAAGTTCATAAAAGGAGTGATTATGAAAAGTGTGTGAAATATTTGTAAACCTAAATAAATGAAGTCATGCATCTTTGATAAAGTATGAGTGGAATCTATTAATCATGCATGATCTTATGCTACATGATGATGTGAATGATATTGCAACTGTTGGGCGTGTTGTTATTAGAAAGTATCCCCAATCTTGTCGAAAAGAATGTTTTATGATGAAAATCAGTAAAGGTACTTGTCTCTGATTAGCTATTGCAATTTAGATTGACGTTAGACAGTCGGGATTCTCATTAGCAAGAATGTTTCTCTAGTCAGTCGGAATTCTCGTTAGCAAGAATGTTTCCCTAGATGCACATCCCTAGCTACTTGCCATGCATGATTTTCCTTAGTTTGTCGGGACTAACATCCCTAGCCAGTCTGGGGCTCTCTATATCAGAGCATCTTTCTCCCTTTGACAGTCAGGGATCCTCTTGATATTAGTCACAACATCGTACCTCTTATTATTTTCGTTCGTTGCATGTTGCGCATCAGTTGATCTTATGTCAATGAATGTCTCTATAAGTGATTATGTTAATATGTATATGTAGATCTAATATAAGATTGTTGCATCTCCTTTCAGTTATAGTACCATTAATGTGTGGTTAAATTACTTCTTCTTTGTTTATTTGTATGTTTAGTTTCATTACGTTTCATGCATACTCAGTACATTCCAAATACTGACCGCATACCTTCTTTTGCTCTATCATTTAATGATATAGATTCAGGTTTCCCAATTCATACTCGTCATTAGATACGCTTCTCTCTCTCCCAGTTGCTAGTGGTGTGTCCTCATCCTCCGAGGATGTGGTTTATATTTGTATTTTATTATATTTTAGTTTATAGACTTTGGGAGTTAGCTGGGGCTTGTCCCAACAACTCATCTGTTTAGTAGAAGTCTTTCAGACTTGTTTAGACAGATTCAGCGTTGTATCTAAATGTTGTTAAAATTTCTACACGGGCTATGTTAGATTCTTTATGTCAGCTTCCGCTTATTCATGTGGTTAGTCTTCTTTTATGTTTCGTATAATGCTATGATTATGTCATGGGTTGACTTTTAGTCTTTCGGGGTTCCCATCCCATGTTATGGCTAGGGTATGAACTTTGGTCGTGACAACTGCTAACGAAGTTCTGCCAACTTGGGGCACAGAGTCAGTCTCTGGGTCTCACGACTTAGCCCCTTATTATCTTAAAGGCCAATAACTTCCTACTGGGCCTTGTCTCTGGATTAAAGTTAGAATTTCTGTGTAACTACTCCTCTACTCCATAATCGGTGGTAACATTGCAGTATTTCGGGTTACAATCTCATTACCTCTTAACTATCAGCCCGATGCCTTTTTTTCGACATGCAGTGGTGGTCTCATGCTCTCTCAATTTAATTTTGGTCTGTAGGTGATTCTGTTTCCCCTTAGAATTAAGTACTTGTGCTTTTCCCCTTTCCCCCCTTAGACTGAGCTCTAGGGTTCGTGCCATCTGTCTCTTATTGTCAAAAATATTACTAGGGCCGCATTCAGGCCCATTTTGTTCATATGATCTCTTTGTCCTTCGACATAACAAACTAGGGTCATAACCATTATCTTGCAGGCATGCCTTACCGTCATTAATACACTGCATCGGAATCGGCCTATTTCTGACCTAAGCTTTACTGTTTCTGGGGGTTTATTGCTGATAGACTCTCTCACACGCGCTTGAGTGCTACTGGCAACCTTTTCCGCCCTCCTAGTTTACTACCGTGAGGGTCTAGGTAACTTTGTACACATTAGGGGTCTTAAACACTTTCTAATTCTTCTCGAAGTCAACAATTCTAGCCCTCCTTTACTCTTTATTCTGGGAAACACGGCATTGCTATCTATGCTTCCTGTTGTAGTCGAATGATCCTTTGTATGTTTTAGGTGGTCCAACGTTAACTCTTTCCCCTGTCTAATTCTACATATCTAGTAGATAAACCGACTCATATGTATACTATTCTGAGGTACTATTGTGAAGCCAAAGAAGGAATTGGGGATGTCGTTGACATATTTGTTTCCTAAGGAAGTACCGGTGCCTCGGGAGGATGATGGGGAATCGTAAAAGATGTCTGCTTCCTTCCTTAGGCTAACCGTTTCCCAAGTGTGATACTTCACTGGTACCTTCTCCTACTATTGTAGTCATATTGTGACTGGCTGGGATCTGTCTTATATCGAACGTGATTCTAGACAGACATAACAATGAAAGCTTAGGGACTCAACCTTATACAACTCTACTCGATTGCATGATTTGAGAAGAAGGAGGGGTACCATACTATCATGCCTCATAGCCTCCTACTTATAAAATGTAGTGCACAACACATTTATAAACAAGACTCTACTAGACACAGCTTGCAGACTCCCTGGGATATGAATTTCTCTAATACCAAGTTTTTCATGCCTCACCTTGGGATTGGTTCCTTGAACCTAGTGCCACACTGGGATCTAACTGACATGGCTGGCTTATGCACTCTAGTGCATGCCTGCGACTCAATTCAAGAAAATAATGAGATATATCTCGGATGTAAACACAGCCCCCGACCGACAAGGCCGTATAGCCACCTGAAAATTAAACAGCTAACCAACAACAGACAATAGAAGGGATCCTATGTGGGCCGACAAGAAAATCATTCTATCTAGTTATAATATAAATGAAGACAAGCTACTATACTAGGCCCCACATGGACAACATACAACTAACTTATTGACGAATGTAGTTTGCAATCCTCTAAGAATCACAAATAGTGGTCGGGACAGGGCCCCCACCTACCCAAAATGCTATACAACTGAGATACTGAAATCTCTACAACCTGGCAACTCCGAACGAAAGGAGATGGCCCAACTGCAGATTTTGAACAGATGCTATTGAAGACCCTGAACTCTGTCTGTGTAAATTGGCAGGCAAGTAATGCAACATCCCATAATTGGGCGTCAATATAATATGAACCGAATATGTAAGGCAGTCATAAAAGCTAAATGAAAACTGTTAAAAACTGAAAGTAAGTAGAAAAGAGGGGCAGAAGACTTAACCTGTAAGTCGGCTTATTCGTAATCTACATCTAACAAAACACTACACATACATGAGCTACGACTGCATAATCCTATAATCATAAGCTATAGCTAGAAGACAAATATGCAACCAAGAACCTAACCGGGCCCCCATAAGCCTGGAAGGTACAATCAACACAAACTAACTCGCTCGGGCCCCCGTAAGCCCTGGCGAGTAAACTTCAATCTATATGCCTCTAACTAGGTTTCTATGACTCTACTGGTGCTATATCCAACCCACCAGTCCCCTTGGTCAGCAACTGAGCCCACTGAGCTCCTAATCTGTAGCTGTGTCTGAGTCCGGTGGACTCCTGATATCTACACTCCGGGCACTAGGCTCGATGGGGGTGTGGTGCCGATATGCCATAAGATAGTCTATCCATGGAATGGACTATATAAGGTCCTTGGACCTCATCTTCATCCCTCGCGTACGACATATCGCTCCTTGGAGCGACGTCATCTAGACCTTGGCGGGCAATGACACAACTAGTAACCCTGGGGTGGTCATGGAAGACTCCTAAGTGAGGACAACCCCAATTGAGGTTCTATACTGAAATCAAAATCTAGACACTCAAAGGTGTATATGGCCTTTTGGGCCTAATGCTATCATTGATTGCCCCTAGAATGGTCTATAAGACTACTGGTAGGCACACCCCGTGCACTTGTATCTGATCATAGAATCCTAGTAGCGATCATGATCTCTAATGGTCTAGACTGGATAGGGCGAGATCTAGAGTGTCTTAACAATGCTCTGAATGTCCTACTCGAACAACTATAACTCATAAACAACTGTAGGGTCGCAGATGACTAATTACTTAGTTCCTCTACTTATAATGACTGTAGGGCTATTACTGACTGAACATGCTTTTGAGCAGTTGGCCCCTAATCCTCCATAGGCAGTTTACTGATATTCTTAGCATGAGGGTAGTACTGTACTAACATGGTGCTAGTTCTTTAGACCTTATCTTGGTCTGCTAAGATCTTATGTGACTTTTATGGGCGATTCCTAACCTTATAGACAAGTTTATATAGATCTATCCACTCACAGCAATCTGCACCTGCGCATCTTATAAGCACAGGCTGGGGTGTTCGCCCTGCCTCTAGCTGCTAATAAGGCCCCCTTCCTTAAGGTACCCGCAGGTCTATTTGACCTGGATGATTGGGCTGGCTTCTTGGGCGACCTTTATGACAACTACTTAGTCGACTGGGACTGACAATCACTGGTAATAGCTAACTAGATGGCAGGCTGTCACTCAGTTCACTAGACAACCCTAGGCTGCTTACTCTAAAATATGGCCTTCCTATCTAAATTTTTATCCCTGGGGCGTAAGGGTACGCCAATGGCCTCTGGGCGTGCTTCACTAACAATATAGGCGCCAAACTAGTTGCTATATCGCCGAACTGCGCCTATGCTTTTGAACTTACTAACTCATGCCTAATAACTATCTATGAGCTTATAGGGTCTAGGCCTGACAATATAACATCCGATTCTACTAACATAATGAACTGGAGAACAAAGGAGTTTCTATGACGCTTCTGGCATATGTCACACTTAACACGTTCTTTCCCGATAAGGGATACTGCAGTATAATCCTTATACGTTTTCTAGCAGCTAACCACAACATACGTAACCGTAGTCTACTAATAGCATCTAATCATAGCATATCTGATCCTCATATGCTAGCCACAACTAATTACAACATGTGAAATCATTATCCACGTTAAAACATAGGTCGTATCACTATACGACGAGATTAACTTGCCAAAGGAATAATCCTTATATACCTTGAATACTGATTCTAATTATCTGATGAGTTTTAGTTGTGTCAACAGCTCCTTCCAACTATAGCCGTAATAATGAGAGAAAGGAACTAATTTCAATACCAAATTTGGCCAAAACGGCAAATTTTAATACTAATAGTAATAATACTTCAACTTGACATAATACGGCCAAAAACGTATAATTTCTCGAGGGTTCAGAAGGGAGAAATACTTACTCGATGTCTGTGATCATTTAGGAATCAGTTTGGAGCAATTCTAATCACTTTCACTCGGCGGGGTTCCGATTTTCCAGGCGTATTTCGAGAAAATAACTCCGTAGTAATGCTCCCTATAGGCTTAGAACTCGATACTTGGAGTTAATTTGAGTTTGGGCGGTGTTTGACAATGTAACCGAAGGAAATTTACTTTAAAATGTCGGGTTTCCTTTATTCTGGATGAGGGACTTCTATTTAAAATAAAACCAATTGAGGCAACATAATATATATAACTTTGGGGCGGTGGGCGTGGGATCTATGGCACGAACCCCATCGAGCAAAATGTCGGGCGTCTCACGGAGCCTATCGCGGAGGGGGAGGGTTTGTGACATGTTGCCCTTTCGAAAACTTGTTCGGCCTTCTCCCTTGCAACCTTGATTCTGGGATCGTTTGACCTAACCCCGGGCCTTTTCTCATACGCGTCATACCCTAAAACTCTTTACTAACGTAAGAATATGCCGACTAAGCGTTAGGAACTTATGGGTTGTAACACCCCAATTTCTTTCATGTCAATGTATGTATGTATAATTCATGAATTCAGTCCAGTCATGTAATTCAGTCTGGAGTAAGTCACTCCATCAGTTTTCAGCTTAAGTATTCAATATTTGGTGTGATGATTGCATTTCTCTGCTTTTCGGTATGTCCATTCACTTTCGCAGATGAATGTTCCCAAGGGGGAGATATTGTTATACCCTAGAAGTGCCTAAGACTAGATTCGGGAATTGAAAATGAGAAGCAAGAAATATCTGAAAATTTTTGCCTCAAGAAGATTGAGGATACGCATCATAGGAACGACCCACGACCCATAGGTACCACCCGTGGTTAACAATTATGAGGGAAAGAGTTGGAACAACGAGCCTTGTAACAGCCCATTAGAAGACAGTATGACTCGTAGGTGCGAGTCGTGGGTTGGTGCTGGAATAGTCAGGGATGGGTAGTACGAGTCTTGCTACAACTCGTTGTGAGGAACAATGAGTCATTGTAAGTGGCCATGGGAAGAGTAGGGAAAAATTTCACAGTCATGTAACTGGTGGAACCCACGACTCGTAAGAGGAAGGTACTAGTCGTGGTGTGACTCGTGGGAAGTTTAGATGTAGTTTCATCAGAGGCAATAATGAGATGATACGACGGATTGTTGTTTGGTGTAACGATTTGTCCTACTGAGATGTGGTATTAGGACCTGAGAACTGAGGGATGAGAAAGGGAAGTAACGGATAGTCACCACGATTCGTGGTAGCAAGGTACGACTCATGGTACCACTCGTTGTCACTGGCTGTGCAGAAATTCTAGATTTTTCATTAAGGGTATTTTCATAATTCCTAAGCTTTAATGTCCTAAACTACATTTTTTTAATCTTAGTTAGCAGGGTTTTTAAGGGTGTAAAACCTATTCTAAGCATTCCCTCTCCATGCATGCAACTTAGAGGCTTTCCTTGGAGATCAAGATTGAAAAATTTCTCCAATTTCTTGCCATATTTCCCTTGTGCTTTCAGGAGGAAGTGTAAAGTTGATTTACACAGGTATGTAGGGTTATGAATGGGTGTATTCATCCACACCCATGCCTAATTCCTCTTTAATTCCATAAAAATTCTAGTTGATGAATCTATAGGTTTTAACCCAACATGTGAATTCTCTAAGTATCAATCATGGGTATGATCTATGCATGTTTCAAATGTTTGATTATGATTAATGGGGATATTATACAATATTTTAAATTACATATTATAATTTCAAGTTTTACAAGTTATGATGCCCATCCATGGAAGTTCATGAAAGTTGAGATTTATGATATATGTATTTAAGCATGATGAGATGTACATGATGAAAGTATGATTTCGATTTACCCATGTCCATGTTCATGTTTTCAAATGATCAAGTCTATATCAAGCATGTTTAAGTATTGGGAAAACCCATAAGTTCAATTATGTTTCATGATTTATCTAAATTTCATGTTATTAGCTTACCACATGGATTTTGGAGTCTAGACTCCTATTATTTTCAGCTTGTGGTATGGTTTGAGCCCAAGGCTTCTCATGTTATGATTTCAAATTTATGCATGTATGTTATGACTCAGCTTCATCACTAGACGATGGTTTAGCTTTGTTGAAATACAATGGAGAGCATATGCATGTTTTTGGGAGTAGTGTCCAGAACCGAGTAGGCTAAGCGTTAGTCAACCCTATGCCTCAGAACTACGTGCCAAAGTAGGTATGTTTAGATTATTTTGGACCTCCCTTATGATCTTACCCTCCCCCCAAGGTGCCTTCATCTTGATATTGATATCATGGTAGCGTTCTTTTCTCTAGCAAGGCTTTGGACGACTCTGCCTACTTGAGTGTAATAGTCGGGACCACATAAGCTTTATCGTAGTAATTTTGATTGTATGACGAGTCTCCCATTGTTGCTCATGATTTCAGTTATGTATGTTCATCAGTCATGATATTATGTTTTCAACAGGTTTGACCCAATGTTCAGTTTTACTTATGATTATCAGTTTTCAGCTTTGGGTCATTCGGTTCAGTTATGATTTTTCAGTGATGTTTAAATTATGTTTTAAGTTATGCATGATTACTGGTTTTTTCTTACATACTTAGCGGTTTTACTTACCTTACATACTCTGTACATTTCATGTACTAACCACATATTCTATGCTTTATTGTTTTATGATACAAGCTCGGATACTCAAGCTCAGTCCCGCCATTAGCTAGACACTCAATATTTTCATCTCCCTATCCCAATTTATGAGTCCTCATCTACCAAGGGCCCTTTATCAGTTGTATTTAGTATTTTCAGTTTCAGACAATAGTGAGTTAGTTGGTGTCTTGTCCTATTACTAGTCAGTGGTAGAGGCTTATCATGCATAACTTTTATTCAGTTTCAGACTTATGTTATATATTCAGATGTTATGATATTTTCAGACTTCCATTATATTATATATGTTAGACTTCCGCTTGATTATGTTGAGTTTAGATGTCATGTTCATGTCATGGGTCGCCTTGGAGCCTCTCGGGGTTCTTTATCCCGTGTCTCGATTCGGACCTATGTTCGAATCGTGACATGATCCTTACTCAATATATAGGAAGTAAAAGCAGCTCAAATGCAGCAACTTCACCAAAACAACTGCCAAAAATGAGCTCTATAACACCTAGCACACTTGGAAACCAACTTTGTTAACCTTGTCTTGTGTTTGGTGGAGTTGTTCTTTAAGTTTCCTCTTTTATTTTCCTTGTTCCAACTACTAGAATTGAGAGAGAAATAAAGTCCCTAAGAAAGCTATTCGATTTGGTTTAGGATCGATATATTTTTCATAACCAAAAATCTTATTTTTAAATAGTAAGGGCGGTGCAGGTGCTAAGATGTCATGCCTGCATCACCGCTCGGGGTACTTCTTTAAAATGCCCATTACTTCTTACTCCAAACATCGATTAACAAGCGGTTTGATGTTCTGAAAATTAGACTGAAAGGCCTTTAATTGGATAGGTTAGGGCTTTTAATTCATTATATATTGGGAGATATGATCATTTAAAGTCGACCTTTACTTATAAACATCACATACTCTTTTCTTTTTTGTTCGTACACATTTCCCTTGTCTTTTAAGACCAATATACAACCCGTACTTCCATTAACATAGCATACAAACATCAAATAATCGCAAAAGTTTTTTGGAGTGTAATAAAGGAAATTCTAGGGAAGTGACCCTAATTATGGGTCAATCCCCCTAAATTATCCAATACGGATAAACTAAGAATTGGCTATAGCTAAACATGCAAGAAAAGATTTAGGCAACCCATGGGTATCTATCAATAGCTCCATAGGTGTTAATATGGTTCAACTTTGTCAAATTAAAGAGAACTCCCTTCTACCCAATTGCTTGTTGCCAATTAGAAGTCAACCTATGTCTAGGAAAATCCATTAAACAAGAGTTATGCCTTGAGTTATTGTTGATTAATGCTAACCCAACCTAAATTTTCTTTTATATGCCACACAAGGGAAATTGGGCAGGATTGGATGACATTCATCACCAATCACACAATACAAAGCAATAATCAACCAAATATTCATAAGCCCAAACTCAATTTTATCAAATTGGGATCATTAGGGTTCACAACTGTTACACCCCATAAGTTTTTAACATTTAATCAGCCCATTCGCTGGTTGGTTGAGAGTATTAGAGTGTCAGACGTATGAGGAAAGGGCTCGGGAAAAGGAAGAAGGAGTGCAAAGTCGGGATTTCGCGGGAGGAGGCCGAACTAAGCTGCCCAGAGGGGAAAAGTGGCACGGAGCTACTCCTCCGCGTTAGACAATGTGGCACGAAGCAGAATGAACGTGTTGGGCAATGTGCCACGTTGCCTTGTCTGCTGCCTCAAGTATATAAGGGTCTCACACTTAGAAATGATTATAAATTATAAATCACGACCAGCAGAGAATAGGGACGAAGGAAAACATTTCATTTTCATCTGATTACGCCGCTAAATGCCGTCCAAATCAAAATTAACTTCGAGTATCGATGTATAAGGCTGCAGGGAGCATTTCTACAGAGTTAGTTTCGTGAAATTCGCACGGCTAATCGTCGTCCCGTCGAGCCAAAATTGTTGGAATTTCTCCAAACTAGTGTCAATACGATCCCAGGCTTAAAGTAAGCATTTCTCCCTTCTAGACTTTCGAGAAATAATGAGGTTTCGACCATGTTTCGTAAAGTTGGGAATATAGTTAATGTTTATATATAAAGTTTTCCTTTTTGCCAAATTTAGTGTTAAAACTAGTCCTATCTTTCCAGTAACACTATTTAAGTTGGGAAGAGCTATTGAATACTAATTGGAACTCGCCAGTTAATCGGTAAACAGCGAACGGGGTATGTTAAGGCATTTTCTTTCGGCAAGTTAGTTTCTTCAGCAAAGTAATCCAGTATGAATCCCAGTAAAGCATGTCAGGAGTATGTTATCATGGTTAGTTGTTGTTGTCAGTTGAGACTCATAAATTGTATTGTTTTTGGGATGGATTATACCTGTGTAGCTTTCGTGACCAACCTAGGGTTAATAGCTGTGTTGCCGCCCGCCAGGGGAGAGGATACGTCGCTCTACGGAGCAAGGGAAGAAGATGGGATCCAGATCCTCATATTGCCATGGTTGGACTTATACACCCCCAGTTGCAGACCCAGGGAATGGGCTGACTCAGTATGACCTGGATAGGGATATATAG
>JACEIK010007441.1:50423-63067 GCA_018107945.1 Datura stramonium | reverse complement strand
CAAGTAGATCTGGGGTCCAAGCATGCCCCGAGTCTCAGAACTACGCGCCAATGTAGCCACGATGGGACCTTCATGTTACTGTCCCCTTTTCCCAAATGGGCCCTCTATTTTGATATCACACCTCTCATGGTTCTACCCTTGGCAAGGTACGAACGCCCTCCCGACTAGGGGTTTACAGGTCGATCTCCATGTGTGCTCATATGGGGTATGTCGGTTATAAGAATCTCCCACTATTCCTCATGATTTATGTATGGTTATGATTATATACTTGGCCTCAAGTCATGTTTCATAAAGCGTTTCTCTTATGATTATGAATGATTTACGAATGTTTTGAAAACCTTGAGCCTTACGTTTGCATTATGATATTTATGTTACGATCATGTTGTCCTACTCTTATGAACTTTTATGTATTTTGAATGTCCATTTTACTTACCTTGCATACTCAATACATTCCACGTACTGACCGCATACTCTATGATGTATCATTTTATGATATAGGCTCCGATCATCAGACTCAGCCCCATACTTAGCCAGTTTCAGGAGTTAGCATCCAGCTTTGGTGGTGGGTCCTCATCTCCTGAGGACCATTCATTATCCGTTATCTTGGTATTTTCAGTTTTCAGACTTGTCAGGTTAGTTTGGGGTGTTGTCCCATCAACCCGTCAGATATGTAGAGGCTTTCAGACTGTATGTAGTAATCAGCTTGTCATGTATGAAGTGAGTTCTGATTCCGATGTTATGTTATGATTATACTTTTGTTATGTTCATTATGGTAAGTCTTCCGCTTCTAATGATTGAGTAGATATACATTCATGCCATGGGTCGACTTGGAGTCTCTCGGGGCTCCTTGTCCCGTGTCTCGATCCAGGCCTATGTTCGGGTCATGACAAACATAGTCCAATATTGTCCAACAATGAACATATTGTGTCATTCAATTCTTGCACAATTCATACTTTACGAATTTGTGTAGTTGTATATTTGTTAGAGAATTCATCAAGTTCTTGTGATTCAATATAACTTTGGAGATTTGTTAAACAATTTAATACTATCTCAAGTATTTCATTATGATTTTTATACATCTTGTGTTATTGTTTTCTTAAATATGAGCAGCTAAATCTCTTGAGCTAGGGTTTTGGGAACTATGATGGATTAATAGAAATAAGCAAAAATAAAATAGTGATTCTTGAATGGTGAATTGAGTGGATTATTCTCTTCATTTTGGTATTTAATTGCATGTATCTTCAACTTGCTCGACCAAAGAGGTTGAAGTTAGGAAAACAGAATAATAGTGGTAATTTGAGGCTATCAACCCTCATCTAATTAACTTGACCTCTAACCAAAGATAGTTAAACCAAGACTAATGACGAGGGCAAAATATACACACCTAAATTCCTAGAGGATTTAGGAGAAATTCAACTATGTAGGTCGACAGACGTTAGATGAACCTAATCGTTAGCCTTACACAAAATTCACCAGAATAGATCACTAATTAAATAAGCCTACTACGTTATGAAATCATGGGGAACACAGTCCTAGTTTTTTCTCATAAATTTGTAAAAACTCAATCATAGTTTAATTACTTTTTCTTTTATTTGCAAACCCCCCTTTTGAAATATTGACTACAAGTTAATTTATTCATCGTTAACACATTATTTCTGTCCAATTATCAATGGGATCGACCCCAACCTAGTTGAATTACTATATTTGCAGTGACTGCTTCATTCTTTAATGCGAGGTATAATTTAGGCGTGATAAATTTTGGCGTCATTACTGGGAAATATGGTGTTAAAATAGTTAATTGGTGTTTAAATTTGACTTGTAATGTTTATTTAATGATTATGTTGTTTTTGTCACAGGTTAGCATGGTGAACTCTGTGGCACAAATTAATCTCTCACCCGAGGAGATGATTGAGGCGCAAATAACTGAAGCTGAGCGCCAAGCAAAAGAAGCTCGACTAGCTGAAGTAGTTAGGAGATCTGAGGCTGCAAATTTTGCTTCTTCTTTGGAAGAAAGGAACAGACAAAACCCCCCTCGTCATCATGAACGTAATACTCTATGGAATGTTCTCTTTGAGGGGGAGTTTCAACAAGAGGAAGTTGGTTACACGGGATCTATTGTTCCACCCCCACTGCCAGCTAATGCTATGTTTGATATGACTAGTACAATGATGCAGCTACTGATCTTGGGCATAATTACATGTCTAAGTGCTCATTTATAACTTAATTTAGGCGTGTTTGTCAATTTAATTGATTATATTCTCATGTGATTATGTATATTTATAAGCCTAAACAAACCAACATGATTAGTCCTTGTTCTGTAGGTGTAAAATGCATATGAGGGACTCAATAATGATGGTTGAAGTGAAGGAATGAAGTTCGGATCAAATCGCAAAAGAAGACAAGTGGACATGCCAAGGCAAGGCTGGTCGCGCCACAGCATGTGCCACATTGTGCATGCGCCACGCCCAGCGCCGTGCCACGCTCATGCCATGTGTGTGCGAGAAGCTGCCATCCAGTGCGCCTACGCGTTAGCGTCGTGTCATGCCATGCCATGTTGCGTGCCAGTGGGCGTGTCACGTCGTGTGTCGCGCGCGAGACGGGCCATGACACGCCAAGCATCGTGCATAGCCTGCGCCCTTAACATGCAACTGTCGAGTTCCAATGAGCATGCACGTTTGCTCCGTTTCACGGAGCAATATTGGCGTGACCAAGTCCATGACACGAAGGCATCCACGGCCAAAATTTCATTTTTTCCACTTAATGTAAATTCAACACTTAGCTCCTAAAATCATTTTATCACGAAATATTTTGAGAACAATGGAAAGGAGTGAAGAGGAAAGGAAGAACTCTACCTAGGGTTCACTAATTTTCATTCTCTTTTATCTATTCTTGTAAGTACTCTACTTCAATCATGTTTTTAAGTAATTGTACGAACATGAGTGGCTAAAACCCTTCCTCTAGGGATGAGGCCACATGATATGATTGTAAATGCATGAATTCTTTGTTGGTTTGAGTTTTTAGTTATTGTTTTCTCTTACATTCTTTATTATTAAATTTTTATGCTTGATCACCATGAAAATGAACTCATTAAGCTTAGGTAAAAGCTCAAAAGAGTAACCCTAGGCTAGAACACAAGAATGTAGGGAGCAAGTTCTTATCTTTACGATAGGATTAGCGATTATGATAGAAATTATACCTAATTTTCCTTGCTTGGTTACTAAAACAGGATGAGCTAGACACCGACTTAGAATTTTCACATCACCACTTGTAGAAGTAGTTGTGAAGCTAAATCAGGTTAAATGATTAGAGGTATGAAATTCCATAATCAAGGGCACAAACTCTGTAAACCACATCCACGTAGTTAAATTGCTCACGAATTAGGACGTCACATCCTCACTCAATGATGTAGGTGTAAGACTAGTTTGTCGTTTTTAGAGGCTCGAAAGACCATGAACATCGCATTTTAACTATTTGAGACAAAAACTGAAGTTTTCATACTCAAACCATTGTGAATTGCAGCATTGCATGATTATTAGGCCTTAACTCTAGTTGCTTCTTGTATTGTTTCTCGATTATTTTGTGATCACCCATAGATTTAATTAGAATTTTTCGAAATTTCTACAATTAACACTTGATAAGATTAATTTAACACTTGAACTTGATAATTCACTGAATTAGTCTAGTTCCTGTGGGTTCGACATCTGGCTCTGAAAAAGGGTCACTGTATTACTTGTACGACCGCGTACGCTTGCGCGTGCGCTGGAGCGCAACAAGTTTTTGGCGCCTTTGTCGGGGACTAGAGAAGTTTAGTGAATTTTTTTTGTTTTTGTGTGATTTTTAATTTCCTTAAGTGTTGAAAAACTTGGTCTTAGTCTGCTATATTGCAGGTAACAGGTTGTCCTTGCAGAACTGGCAAGGAATATAGAGTTAGTGGAACCTTTGTTGGAACCTAAAAGCTAACTACATTTTCTCAGGAGGGAAGCTTTAGAGCGGAAGTTGAAAAGGTTACAAGAGCAGTTACAACAACCTCCACCGGTTGAACAAGCAGAGTTGTTACCTAATCAGGTGGCAGCCCAACCAGTTCGCGAAGTGGCAATCCCACTAGTGACTAATGTGACCTCCAGTATCCACAAACCAGAGCCTAGAGGGAACTTTGAGCTTAAGAAAAACATGGTGCAGTTGTTACATTCTAGTGACTAGTTCACTGGAATAAATCATGAGGACCCACAACAGCACTTACTGAACTTCTCGGAGATCAGTGACACTTTTGTCCCACCGGAGTATCAACTGACAATGTCTGACTCACACTCTTCTCATTCTCATTGTTGGGAGAGGCTAAAAGGTGGTTGAAGGCTGAGCCACCGAATTTCATTACTTCTTGGAATGACCTAGCAAGGAAGTTCCTCATCAGATTCTTCCCTTCAGGTAAGACTACAAAGCTTAGAAGTGAGATATTAAGCTTTAAGAAGAGGCCGGAGGAGAACCTATATTTGGCTTGGGAGAGATTTAAGTCATTGTTGAGAGACTGCCCCCATCACCAGCAGTCCAATGAGGTGTTATCTCACAACTTTGTAGAGAGTCTAGACCCACATACGAAGATTCTGTTAGACTCTACATCGGGTGGGCAAGCATTGGAGAAGACTTATGATGAGTTATACACTCTATTTAACAGGATTTCTCAAGAAAATCCAGAGTGGTACAGAGAATCATCGAGAGGGGCAGGTAAGAGAGAAGAAGGGCTAATAGAAGGGGACAGTGTCAATGCCTTAGCAGCACAACTAGCATCATTTCAGCATTATATGATGACTCAGTTCAACAAACTGAGTATGAACCAACCGCAAGGATAGGTGAATGCAATTCAGTAGGCTCCTAGTTGGTGTGAAATTTGTGGTAACAATGGGCACAATGTAGAATCTTGCGGGGAAATTCGAAATCTGTGAATTTTGTGGGAAATGTTTAGAGAAACAATCAGAATTTTGGGAACACCTACAGTAAGAGTTGGCAGAATCACCCAAATTTTTCTTGGAGTGGCAATCAAATTCAGAGCTACTAGTAGCCTCAGTAGCAGCAGTAACAGCAGCAGAACAGGCAGAATGGTGACCAGACCAGAAGCAGTAACATTGAGGAGATGTTGTAGAAAATTATGGCTACTCAAACCCAATTGGCAGAGAATCGGGAACGGATGGCTTCAGATTTGAAAAATCAGCAGTTGGCCACCCACAATCTAGAGAAGCAGATGGGTCAATTAGCAGCTGCTCAGCACACCAGACCTCGGGGAGGGTTACCCAGCGACACGGATACAAATCCTCAATAGGTCAATGCCATCAGTTTGAGGAGTGGTAAGCAATTGGTTGATGCACCACCAAAAGAAAAGAGAAATGAGGTGCAGCCGAGCTGGTCAGACAGGGCCCATCTACCGACAGGGGATATAATCAGAGTGTTGTGCAACACAATGCACAATCATCATTACATCCAGCACAAAGACCACCACCACCATTCCCGCAAAGGCTCAAGAAGAGCAAGGAGGAAGAATGCTTCAAAAAGATCTTTGATATTTTCAAAGAACTTCACATCAATTTGCCTTTACTTGATGTTTTACAGGGAATGCCGAAGTACGCTAAGTACTTAAAAGATGTGGTGGCCAACAAAGTTAGGTTGGTGGATGTCTAAACGGTGGTGTTAACTGAGGAGTTCAGCTACAGGGTAATGAGAAAGATGCCGAAAAAGCTCAAGTACACAGGGAGTTTTACCCTCCCCATACAAATTGGTAAAGTTGAAGTGATAAGAGCTCTTTGTGACTTAGGGGCAGCAGTAAATCTAATTCCCCTATCTTTGTTTAACACCTTAGGGTTGGGTCAGTCGAGGCCAACACGAGTAATGTTGCAGCTGGTAGACAAGTCTACAGTGGCACCAGAGAGAATAATTGAGGACCTTCTCATCAAAGTGGGTAAGTTTATTATACCCGCTGATTGCATCATACTTGACTTTAAAGTTGATGACAAGGTACCCCTGATCTTGGGATGACCATTTTTGTCCTCTGGAGGAGTAATTATAAATGTAAGAGCAGGGACCCTTAAAATGAGGGTCGATGATGAAGAAGAGCTCTTCAGAGTTTAACAAGAGATCAACCCACCTACACACTATAGAGACCTTTGTAAGGTTAGTGTGTTGTCAGAGGCTAAGTGTGGGATGGTAGATTGCATGGGTCCACAGCCGCAGGAGATGATCACATTTCAGCCCAAATTTGATGGAGGGCCTAAGTTAAAGAAGAAGTTGGAAGAAGAGAGGGACAGAGTGGAGGATGTTCCCTTGAAAAATAAAAGAGAAGAAGATGGTTCTCGAAAGGGATCACTGGTTTGAGGATATCCTAAGAAGGATAGTCCACGTTGTGTCGCGACATAGAATCAGGCGCTGCTTGGGAGGCAACCCAAGGGTACCATAGGTACAATTTTATTTTTCTTTTGTTTTGATTTTTTTATTTTAACTTTTTGTTGTGGTGGTGGTGATTTAAGCACAGATTGATGGGAAGTTTGAGTACCCTTAGAAGAGGAAGCTAAGGAGCATGGAAAGAGGATGAGTGTTGGGTCGATGACCCACTTGTGCAAAAATGAAAGAAAACATGTTGTTAGCTAGGCTTGGAGGCCTTAGGGAGTATTTCTCACCCTTGTAGTATTCTTATTTGATGCTTTGGGGACATTGCATGATTCAAGTGTGGGGTGAGAGAAATTTCAAAATTTTGTGCTTAATGAATTTGGGTGAAGTTAGTGCTTTCTATGATATTGGTTGATGAAAAAGTTTGAGTTGAGCATAATTCACCCACCTGTTCATTTTTCTTTTCGTTTCTTTTCCGAGGGGGAGCACTTTGAACCGATAAATAAAAAAATTTTGTTTGAACATAGCTATTTTTAGTCATAGTTAGGGACTTTTCCAGATGATGGATGGATGACGACCGTCTTGAGGGAAAATTAGTCAATAGGTTTTTATTTTTGAACCCTTAGCTAATTGATAGTTTGATGTTCGTATTAGGTGTTATACATGATTGTAAGATGCAAGTGTTGTTAATTTTGAAGCATGTGAGCAGTTTTCTAACTCTGTTTGAGATATCTAGGCTCTTGAATGTGACTTGATGTGCTTAAAGCTAAATTCTGCATTCTTGAGATTAACTGAGTTAAGAGTCTGCTGAATTTGTCTTGAATTGAGCATGTGCTATAAGTGTAAGTTTTTTGAATATTCCATGCTATTTTGTAGTGTCTAGAACTTGTCTGGTGTGTATACAAAACGAAATGAGGGATGTCGATTGTAGGAAATTATTTAGGCATTTCTTTGCATGAGCCTAATTTTTATCCTTCGCTTTACCTATCTTGTCATATGATCCTAGTTAGCCCCATTGAGACTTTAGTCTATTCTTTGCTAGCCACCAAATGAGCTTAATACTTTATTTTCATTAGCCTTGAATTTGATTCAAAACTCCTAGGCGCTTAAGTGAAAATGCAAAAAAAGTTAAGGAGTGAGAAGTTGGCATGAGAAGGAAAATAGTAGTTGTGGGAGTTGAAGAGAAGACTAGAGGTGCACTTGTTAAAAATTTTGAATAAGAGATAGAAAGGAGTAAAAGAAGAAAAGAGCGAGAAAATTGCCTAAGTACTCCTTACTAATAGCTTAAGTGTGCCTAATGAAATGGGGAAATAAAGAGGAAAAATGAGAGTTGAAAAGAATAAAAGTGAAATAAGAGGACAGATATTCATAATGAAAAGGTGATATATTAAAAGCGCTTAGGGAAGATAGTCACTATTACTAGCTAGAATAGTACCTACCTATCCTTTATCTTACATTACAACCCATTAAGTCCTATTTGATCTTACATTCAAACATTCCTAAATTAGTGGAGTAAAATACTAAAGGTAAGCTTATGGGTCAATACATGTTGCATGTGAACTCTTTTTGAGAGTGAGAGTATTTATTATTCATATACCCATGCACGTTATAATTTGAAAACATATGAGTGAAAAATGGGTAACTCTCTTGTGTGAGGTCACATGTTTGATGAAGGATAAAATTCATGTCGGATTTCTTAATTGGTTAATTTGCATGAGTTGTTGAGGCTGAGAGTCAATTCTTGAGGCTAGGAAGTCTTAACGTAGTTATATGTGAACTTTAGTGGTTATATCTTGCATGCTCTATTTTTAACTTTCTATCTAAAATAATCGTTGTAGCCATAGCTTGAATTATCTTGCTTCAATTAGCTATGTATGAGTCTTCATGTGCATGAGGTGTAATAGAATTGTTAGAGGACGAACAAGGCTTTAAGTGTGGGGTAGTGATCTTGGGCATAATTATGTGCTGAAGTGCTCTTTTATAACTTAATTTAGGCGTGTTTGTCAATTTAATTAATTATATTCTCATGTGATTACGTATATTTATAAGCCTAAACTAACCAACATGATTAGTCCTTGTTTTGTAGGTGTAAAATGCATATAAGGGACTAAATAATGATGGTTGAAGTGAAGGAATGGAGTTCAAATCAAATCGCAAAAGAAGGCAAGTGGACATACCAAGGAAAGGCTGGCCGCGCCAGGCAACATGCCATGCTGTGCATGTGTCGTGCCCAGTGTTGTGCCACCCTCATGCCATGCGCGCGCGAGAAGCTTCCATCCAGTGCGCCTGCGCGTTGGCGTCGCGCCACGCCATGCCATGCTGCGTGCCAGTGGGCGTGTCACGTTGTGCGTCGCGCGCGAGATGGGTCGTGCCACGCCAGGCATCACGCATAGCCTGCACCCTCAACATGCAACTGTTGAGTTCCAGTGAGCATACACGTTTTCTACGTGTAACGGAGCAATATTAGCGCCACCAGGTATATGACACGGAGGAATTCCATCCACGGCAAAAATTTCATTTTTTCCACTTAATATAAATTCAACACTTAGCTCCTAAAATTATTTTATCATGAAATATTCTGAGAACAACAGAAAGGAGTGAAGGGAGAAATGAAGAACTCTACCTAGGGTTCACTAATTTATTTCTCTTTTATCTATTCTTGTAAGAACTCTACTTCAATCATATTTTTAAGTATTTGTACGAACATGAGTGGCTAAGACCCTTCCTCTAGGGTTGAGGCCACATGATATGATTGTAAATGCATAAATTCTTTGTTGGTTTGAGTTTTTAGTTGTTGTTTTGTCTTACACTCTTTATTATTATTATTTTTATGCTTGATCACCATGAAAACGAACTCGTTAAGCTTAGGTAAAAGCTTGAAAGAGTAACCCTAGGCTAGAACACAAGAATGTAGGGAGCAAGTTCTTATCTTTACGATAGGATTGGCGGTTAGGATAGAAATTATACCTAATTTTCCTTGTTTGGTTACTAAAACGGGATGAGCTAGACACCGATTTAGAATTGTCACATCACCGCTCCTAGAAGTAGTTGTGAAGCTAAGTGAGGTTAAATGATTAGAGGTACGAAAGTCCATAATCAAGGGCACAAACTCCGTAAACCACATCCACGTAGTTAAATTGCTCACTAATTAGGACTTCATATCCCCCTCAACGATGTAGGTATGAGACTAGTTTGTCATGTTTAGAGGCTATAAAGACCATGAACATTGCATTTTTTCTATTTGAGACAACAACTGAAGCTTTCATTCTCAAACCATTGTGAATTGCAGCATTACATGATTATTAGGCCTTAACTCTAGTTGCTTCTTGTATTGTTTCTCTATTGTTTTGTGATCACCCATAGATTTAACTAGAATTTTATGAAATTTCTACAATCAACACTTGAGAAGGTTAATTTAACACTTGAACTTGATAATTCGCTGAATTAGTCCAGTCCTTGTGGGTTCGACATCCGGCTCTGAAAAAGGGCCATTGTATCACTTGTACGACCGTGTGCGCTGGAGCGCAACAGCCACTGAACATGAAAGGGTCATTTTTGTCTGGCAAAGATCCAAACTAGAACCTGATAAATTTCACTGGGATCTGCAATGCCTACAGAATGCCAAGAGTTTCTCAAGAGGCTATTAGACTCCGATTATTCTCATTCTCACTAGCAGGGGAAGTTACTTTGTGGATGAATGAGCTTCTAGGCGAGTGTATTACTACCTGGGCAGAGCTGACTGCAGCTTTCTTGGAGAGGTCTTCCCCATCCTCATGGGTGATTCGATTGAGGGACAAAATTAATAATTTTAAACAATTAGCTGGGGAAGCCTTGCATGAGGCATGATTGAGATTCAAGAAAAAAGTTAAAGCAGTGTCCTAACCACAAGCTTCTTGAGGAGGTCCTTTTGGAAGTATTTTACAAGTCACTGAGTGTCTCAAATAAAGTTGTAGTAGACGGGATAGCAAAGGGGTCCATGATGGCCCACACTTTTGGAGAAGCCAGTGAAATACTAGATAAGATGACAAAGACAAATAGGGCATGGCACATTAGAGAGCCTGAGGCTTCTACAATAAACTATTCTAAAGGGATGACAACAGAGCAATGAAAAAAGAAAAAGAAGAGGACCAAGACATGGCACATCTCAAGACCCAGTTGGAACTGATCACCAAGCACCTAACCACACTGAATACACAAAAGGTGCATGAGGTGAATGCTCAAGATAAGGGACCCGGGTATGAGGATGACTACCCTATTGCTGAAGAGGAAGCAAATTTTGTGAACAATCAGGGGGATTTTTAGGCTAATACCCAAGGGTCTAACTAAGACTCTTGGCGACAAGGCCAAGGGAATCAACATTGGAACTACTATGGGAACAACAACTAAGATAAGTCTAGGGCTAGAGATAGGGACCTAGGTCAATGGAGGAATAGAGATTTCCCCAAGAATGATAGGAATGGAGTTTATGTTCCTCCAAGAGCAAGAGAGCCAATTGTGAACAACTCTGGAACAGCAAGGTTGGAGGACATGATGAGTCGTATGATGAAAAAGGTTGATTCCACTAAGGTAGGAATCAAAGAGATGAGGGGTGAGCTTTCAAGCTTGAGTCAATTGGTGGACTCACATTCAACCTCCATCAAGCAATTAGAGCAGCAGGTGGGACAAATCTAAGTAGCATTAAATCAGAGGAAAAAGGGAACTTTTCCTAGAGATACCGTTCCTAACCCTCGAATGAGGTCATTGCATGTGATCATGAGACAAATAGGTATATTGATTAAGTCTAAGTAATCAAGATACCTTTGTCGTGCCACGACATTAAATCAAGCGCTGCTTGGGAGGCAACCCAAGATAATTTAAATTTTGTTTCTAGAGTTGACGTGGTTGTTCAAATGTGCAGAAATTAAGTCTTAAAAGACGATTATCGAGCATAAATATTGAAAATGGGGTGAAAAGAAAACTAGCACTGTGGCACACCAAGAAGCGCGACGCGCAAGCACTGTAGTGCATGGACCAGCGCGACGCGCAAGCCAGCCTGCGCAGGCAATGCCTTGACTAATCACATTCAAATTACACCTTGAAATTGAAGTATAAAGTNCACTGTAGTGCATGGACCAGCGCGACGCGCAAGCCAGCCTGCGCAGGCAATGCCTTGACTAATCACATTCAAATTACACCTTGAAATTGAAGTATAAAGTGATTGCTATCAAATATAGTAACCCAACTAGATTGGGTCTACCCCACAGAGAATAAGAAAGAAACAATATGTTAATCATGAATAAACTAACCTGCAATCAATATTTTGAAAGGGGGATTTTCAAATTTAAAAAAAAAGAAAATAATGCTAACAAAGATTGAGTTGTATATAAAATTTATCAAGATAAAACTAGGATTGTGTTCCCCGTGATTTCATAACTTAGTAGGCTTTTATTAGTGATCTATCCTGGTGAATTTTGTGTAAGACTGACATTTTAGTTCATCTAACATCTCTCGACCTTGGTAGATGAATTTCACTTATCTCCTCTCTGACTCAAAGTGTGTATATTTTTGTCTCGCAGTAAGCCTTGACTTAACTATCCTCAGTTAGAGCTCAAGTTAATTTAGATGAGGGTTGGTAGCCTTAAATTGCCATTGTTATTCTCTTTTCCTAACTTCAACATCCTTGGTTGTGCAAGTTGAAGATACGGGCACATTTCAATGTTTCCAACCATTAAAAATAATTAAAATGAAGATAATAATAATCCACCCAATTCACTATTCAAGAATCACTATTTTATTATGACTACATTCATTAACCCATCATGGTTCCCACAATCCTAGCTTAAGATATTTAGCCGCTCATTTTCATGAGAAGAAAAACAAAAGATATAGAAGAATTCATCATGAAATGCTTACGATAATATAAACTTGTTAACAAAATCTCCAAAACTATATTGAGTCTCAAGAAGTTGATGAATTCTCCAACAAATATTCATCGAAGTAATTACACAAAATCATAGTTGGACTATGTGACTCTATATGAACATGTATAATACTCTCTCTAGCAAAATACTAGAATTATACTCCTCACCACATGCTATGTGAGGGTATTAATAATTGATGCCTCCCAAGCACATGCAAGCGCACGTGGTCATCAAGTTATATAAGATTGTTAAGTCCAGATATCATACCCATAGCCACTTCTCCCTTCACTCCTAGGTAGTTTTCCAGAATAAAATCGTGACCAAATGGAATTAGGAGCTAAGGGTCCTATTTATAGTAAATGGAGAACGTGC
>JACEIK010007441.1:34880-50150 GCA_018107945.1 Datura stramonium | reverse complement strand
TCCTCTTTGCCGACGTTCGCGTTTTAATTCCGCTTCCAAGCCTCTACTTCACCAACTCATGGATTAGTTCCTCAAAAGTCATCAAAAACCTACAAAACAAAGACTAATCGTGTTGGTTAGCACATATCTTCACATTCATATAAAATTACATGAAAATGTATCAAACAACTTAGATAAACAAGACTAATTTAAGTTGTAAAGCGTAGCTCGGGCATGCTATTTTTGCCCGCGATCAACACACACACACACACATGAATCTAAGAATAAATTAAGGATTATAAACTCAAAACACGATCAAATATGGGTAAAAACGTGGAAAATGGATGTAGAAATGTTCCCAACATCACCACCCCACACTTAAACATTGTTCATCCTCGAACAATCCTTAAAACATACCTAAACTCATGTTTCACCATCACACTTGACACCTCTATCAACTCTTACTCAACCAACTAGCATGGATCATTCATAGAGTAGTTTATCATAAGCAACATAATTTTATCAAATACATATGCAAGCTTCACACTCAAGATCACACAACCTCTATAATTGATTCATCTTTTTCAACACAAAGGATCAACATGATTAAGTGTGACACATGCAGCAAGTAGTACACCGATTTAGACCTCTAGTGCCCCTCACTTTTAGTGATGTTCCTCTCTGAAATTCATCAATTAAAGACATGGAACACAATAAATAAGGCACACTCACACTCACAAATGATGTACTGCACATATGTAATCATATCATGGGTTTGCCCTTCATATACATCAAGACCACCTAATTGCTTCAAGAGATTAAGATCACAAGGATTTTCTTAGTTGTAATGTCGGCTAAGGAACAGGTAGGGTTGATATTTCATTTTATAGTGACTACCACCCTAAGCACTTTTAATATGTATTTCACTTTTCTTGTCCACCACCTTTTTCCTTGTTTGTTCACCCTTCATCTACTCACCCTTGTCTTTTCTTTCCATTCCCCATTCTTCACTACTTGACTACTAGTTTCCTACTCATAGAATAACAACTAGTACAAACAAAAACATGATCAATATTGAAATAACCCATTATGTGATAGATGACATGACATTTGGATAATTAATAAATAACTATAAAGATAGTAGGTTATGATTTATAAAGAATTAGACTTTACATAATGATGAGTATATATGCAAAGTGAAATCATGCTTAATTGGTCTACGGACACAAATTATTGGTGATGTCATAGGGTGTTAAGTATGATTGTAAAATAAGCTTGAGGTGATAGTTGTTTGATAACTGTTGTTGTGGAATTAATTATCTTGAGATGTATATGGATTCTCTTAATTTGTTATGCAAGTGGTTAAATATTGATAAATATAACCAATGTAGATGAAAATACTTGATGCCTCTGAAAATTCATACAAAATGACTGAGTGATATTGTGGATTAGTTGAGAATAGAATAACATGATTTATTCTGAGATGAGGAGCTCATGTTCGAGGAGAACATCTGGACGAGTGGATTCTGAGGGAATGAGTACTTTCATATGAGTGGCTTGTGCTTGAGGTGAGCATCCGAGTGAGCAGTATGGTATGAGTACACAGAAGATATGATCAGATGTTCATATGGATAGGTGTATAGGTAAGGGTACACAGACAAGTATGCTACAAAGAGTTCATAAGACTGGGTGTACAATACATGAATTGCTAGAGTACCATGTCAGTGATGACTGAAAGGGTAAAAATAAGACCCTCTAGCATGTGTGTACAGTGATGTGACTGAGGCGTGTGCTCGGCATATCACCGATGATATGACTGTGAGACAGAGATTTTGTACAGGTATTGTATGATATACATACAACTGTGAGACAGAGATCAATACAGGTATGTCATGATATACATACAGTTATAAGACAGAGATCAATACATGTATGTTATGATATACATACGATTGTGTGACAGGTATGACACGATATGGGTACGGATATTAATAGGATGAAATATTAATGGTGACAGGTCTACTTACTAGGTATTCAGTATGCATATAATCTACTACATAATGGTGTCTTATATTGTAACCTTGATGTTCGATTAATTTATTCTACATGAGTTAATAGTTGTATTCATAATTGTTAGGTAAATGTGAATTGTATTAGTTGTTGAGTTAATCCTGACTGTGAAAATATTTTGTGAAAAAAAGGGAATAAAATAAATGATTGTGATAAGATGAAAAGGGATGAGTATGGACTGCTACAATTTTGTGTGATGTTAGAACCTATGTAATTGATGAGGTATTGAAAGAAGTAAGTTGTTAGCGAAGTCGAGTTACTGCCTGACACAGTACCACTGCAGCGATAGAGTTTTTGTTGTGGCAAGACCATAGCACCAGTGAAGTTACTGCTTCACCAAGGCCTAAACAGTGTGCAAGCTAGCCCTTGAGGCTAAGATGGGTAGAGAATGTGAATGTATTGTTAAATAGTTGGGGTAAAGTCAATATCCTGATGCAGCATCGCGGTCCTGCAATCTTTAACCAAGTAATCTGCTATCCCATGCACGAACCAACTCACTCGAGCTCTCTGATCTGTCACCATCTCAGGTGCATACTTGTACAGGCGAGTGAACTCCAAGGCATACACCTGAACTGTTGTCTTTCCTTGCTTCAAGTTCACAAACTCAGCTACTTTAATCTCCCTCATCTCACGGGGGAGAAATCAATCCATAAATGTGGCATGAAACTCATCCCAACCAATAGGGTTTGCTCCAACTATCCTACTATCCTTCCATTGCTTGAACCAAATGTGCGCAACCCCTTTCAACTGCTATGAGGCTAGATTGGCGCACTTCTCTCCAGTCACCCCCATGATGTGGTGATCTTTAGAACCTCATCAATAAACTTATGTGGATCCTCATCCACCTTTGACCCAAGGAACTCCATAGGGTTCATACTCAGTAAATCTCTAACTCTTCCCATCACCACATTCCCATTCTGAGGGACATGTGCTACCACCTGTTGATTGACTTGGGCGGTCAAAGCTTGAGCTAGCATCTGAATGGCTGCCCTGAACTCAGCGTGGGCAACTTTCTCAAGTACATGATCCTCATGGGTTGGTGGGGCCTGTTGTTGCCCATCCCCATTGCCATTCTCATGTCCATTTCCATTCCCATTTCTTCTTCCATTAGCTCGGCTAGGAGGCATGATTCTGCAAATGCGTATAGCACGAGTTAGAAGGATAGAGGGACATTTCATCGCACGACTTAGATCATGAAAGAAAGGAACATTTCCTAAACGTCTCATAGCCTCTTCTTCATAAGTGTGGCGCGCTTCACACCCATGAAAAAGACTCTACTTAATGCGTCTTTTAGACACCTAGGACACTTCAAAACCTGGCTCTGATACCAAGTTTATCACGATCTGAACATAGGCTCCGATCGAGACACGAGACAAAGAACCCCGAGAGGCTCCAAGTCGACTCATAGCATAAACATGATATCTAAATTCAACATGATTAAGCAAAAGTCTAACATATATAATAAAGCGGAAATCTAAAAATATCATAACATCTAAATACATAAAACTACGCTGAAAATGAACACATGTTGTGTCTGAAAAGCCTCTACTACTGACGAGTTGATGGGACAAGACCCCAACTAACTCACTTAGTTTGAAACTGAGAATACTCAATACAACTGATAAAGGGTCCTCGAAAGATGAGGACTCACCAACTGAGACTGAAAGATGCTAATATTGATAGTCTGACTACTGGCGGGACTGAGCCTGAATATCCGAGCCTGTATCATGAAATGATACAGCATAGAGTATGCGGTCAGTACATGGAATGTACCGAGTATGTAAGATAAGTAAAAGCGCTAAGTAAGTGAAATCAGTGATCATGCATAACATAAAACATTTCATCATAAGAGTTTGAGAGTAGGGTTTGCATGCTATTATCTAAAAACATGATTCATGCATAACTAAATATCATAACTGAATCGAATGACCCAAAGATGAAAACTGATAATCATAAATCAAACTGAACATTGGGTCAAACCTGCTGAAAACATAATATCATGACTGATGAACATGCATAATTGAAATCATGAGGAACAATGTGAGGACTCGTCATATAACCGTCATTACCACGATAGAGCTTACGTGATCCCAACTATTATACTCAAGTGGGAAGAGCCGTCCAAAGCCTTTCCAGGGCTAAGGACGCTACCATGATATCGATATCAAGCTGAAGGCCCCTTAGGAGCAGGGGAAGCTCACAAAGAAAGTCCCAATAATCTGAACATACCTATGTTGGCATGTAGTTCTGAGGCATAGGGTTGACTGAACCTTACCCTACTCGGTGCTAGACACTAGTCCCAAAAACATGCATATGCTTCTCCACTGTTTTTCAATAAAGCTGAACCATCGTCTAGTGACGAAGCTGACTCATAACATACATGCATAAATCTGAAATCATAATATAAGGAGCCTTGGGCTCAAACCATACCACAAGCAGAAAATAGTGGGAGTCTAGACTCCAAATCCATGTGGTAAGCTAATAACATGAAATTTAGATAAATCATGAAAACATACTTTATCATATGGGCTTGCCAAATACTTAACCATGCTTGACATAGACTTGATCATTCGAAAACATGAATAGGGACATTGATAATTCAAAATCATACTTTTATCATATACATCTCATCATACTTGAATACATATATCATAGATCTCAACTTTCATGAACTTTCATAGATGGGCATCGTAATTTATAAAATTTGAAAACATAATTTGTAATTGAAAACACTATAAAAATATTCTCATTAATCATAATTCAACATTAGAAACATGCATAGATCATACCCATGATTAATACTTAGAGAATTCACATGGGTTAAACCCCCATAGATTCATCAACTAGAATTTTCATGAAATTTAAGAGGGTTTGGGAATGGGTGTGTATGGATACACCCATTCATAACCCTACTTACCTGGGTAAATTAGATTTACACTTCCTCTTGAAAGCCCAAGGAAATTTGGCAAGAGATTAGAGAAATTCTTCAAGCTTGATCTCCAAGGAAAGGTTCTAAGTCGTATGCATGGAAGAGAATAGACTTAGAATGAACTTACTCCTCTTAAAACACACCTTTCTGAGCTTAAAACGACGAAGTATAGGCCTTAGAACTTAGGAATTATGAAAAAGCCCTTAATAAATTCATAGAAAAATACTCACTGCCAGTCCCCACGAGGGACTGGATGATTCGACCCCTGTACCATGACTCGTGGCCTGCTTCTCATTGCCAGCACTGGGAATTCGTCAACACTAGTCACCACGAGGGACATCATGACTCCTGGTGTGCTCGACGACTCGTGGTGACTAGTCATTAGATACATTGTCCGAACTCTTAATCCTTCAGTCAACTCTTGATCACGACCAACACAATGAATCATGGTGTCGATCGCGACTCGTGGTCACACCCGTGGTCACCCCCAAAATCCAAAATTATACCAAGTCCACCCTCCTCCCACGAGTCACTTAACGACTCTTGGTACACCTCATGGGTCACTGGACGACTCGGCCTGTGGCCTGGTGCAGAAAATCCTATTTTCTCCATTTCAACCCTCGAGTCTAATCTTAGGGCTTTCGGGGTATAACATGTATCTAACTTACACTTTGCATGATGNCTTACACTTTGCATGATGACCAACTTATGTATTGCATTGACTAGATGGCCATTATTATATCATATCATGGCTACACCATCCACCTCTAGCTTGCCCAGAGTATTTTGTGCAACAAAGCCTTTACTTGGTTCTTGGTAATCTTGGCTATCTATGGTCATGAGATTTATTAGAGTTTGAATTTCATCATAGATCTTGGACACGATTTGTCCATAAGTTGTTGCATTCAATAATATTTTTGATTCCTACCTCAACCCATCAATGATGTTGTGGCCAATGGTCTTCTTCGATTGCATATGATGTGGCTAGTCTGACAAATAGATTTTGTATCTCTCTCATTCTTGCGACAAGGGTTCACCATCCTCATGAATGAACCCACAGATTTTTCCCCTTAGCATATTTGTTTTCCTAAAGGAGAAGAACGTGTATCAGAAAGAATCTACCAAGATGTGATAGTTTCTGTAGGATCATTCTACAACCACTCTTTAGCTTCCCCAATCAGTGAGAATGGAAAAAAAGTCAACTTCACATACTCGTCTAAGATATTATGATAATGGAAGTTACTCACTCAGCTTGATGTATGTCACCAAGTTTCAATATGCATTTTCACAAGTTTACCTTAGTACTGACATGTATTTATACCATCTGCACTTTTCTATCCTTGAGTTCGAAGTTCCCTGTGCTCGTTGGATTGATGATAACCTTTAAATCATTCTTTAGGCTAGGCCTAGCGAAGTTTAACACGGGAACTCGTTCTTGTGTATTCTCAGGACTCATGCAACCACCATGTTGTCTGCTAATAACGTCCAAATTCACTCCTCACAAGGAGGAAGTGTAAACAGTCGTTGGAAAAACAAATATAGCCAACAAGTATCGGGGTTGAATCCCACAAGGAATTGAGTCGACAGTTTAAGAGTTATAAACTAATTTAAACTAGAATGCATCGTTGTTCAATACCAAATTCTAACTTAGAGCTAAGTGAGGGAAATTCCAATTGTTGCAATCACAAGTGATTTGGTTAGGGGTGTGCTATTGATGGGCTAACAACTAAAATGGGATTTACTTCATTGCCTTATAATTAAATTTAGCATAGATAGCAGTGGATAAAGCACATTCTCTCATTTCTCAACCACAAGAATGTTTATGCTTTTGATTTTCTCAAACCCCAAGGCTAAATTCAAATTATCAACCACAAAAGCTTGATAAATGATCAAGCTATCTCTATCCTTGAACCTTTAATGGAGTGGGAATGTGGGTTTTGACCATCTCTAGATCAACCCCATACATCAACACCCCAAATCCCCCCTATTATTTTCTCACCCAATTCTCACCCTTCTTTCTCAAGCAAGAGCAAGAAAGAAAATAAAAATCATGTTTGCAACCATCAATTTTTATAATTAAAACTTAGAGAAAATAATAGATCTACACTTGAAATTATAATCCAAGAGCAATTAATCAATACTCTTTCAAGTTTACGAACTCACCCTGCATACACCCCTAGCTAGCAAATTAGCTACTCATATCTAGAGAGAGAGAGAGAGNTACCAAGAGGAGTTGTCTTAAAATTTATCATATTGCTTCACAAATTTACTTCACAATGTCTTACAACAATGGTGGAATTCCCCCAAAATGATTTTAAAAAGGAAGAAGAAAAGCAAATTCTATCACTATAATTCTATGGTATTTTTCTTCTCTCTAAAATTGAATGTGTTGGGTGAATTGATAATGTGTGGTGTACAATTTTGGGCCATAAACATCTGTATTTATTGTGTATAACTTTTCACAATTGCCCTTGGAGATTTTTAGGAGTTTTGGGAACCTTTTTGGACATTTTTGCCCCTTCATCAGCAAAATGGGTCACTTGCCCTTCGAACAGTGTATAACAGGTGCCAAACTGCGAAGCACCGGTGAATAGTCGGTGCCAACCTACGAAGCACCGGCGCCAACCTCCGAAGCACCGGTGCCAACCTCCGAAGCACCGGTAAATAGCCAGTGCCAATAGTCCCACCTGTGTTTCGCAAGTCTAGATTCGCATTTCACCGGTTAAAAGCATCTCTTTAGTAGCTTCTTTTGAGTTCAAATCTTTCGTTATCTTTGTTTCCTTCAAATTCCTACATAGAGAAGAAAAATAGCATAAAACTTTTCTAAATAAGTTAAAAATTAAGAAAAAGGTCATGCTTAAAAGTTGAATGAGTTGGTAAATTACCAACTCATCATCCGCTAGGTTTAGTTCACAGTTGTCTGCAATTTGTGTTAGCTTATGGAAAGTTCTGTAATTCTCTAGATCAAGAGGGGCCAAGGGATTGCCTTGACTCCATGTATTTGGAATACACTAATCAACAACATCTGAGATACACAAAAACAAACAAACAAGTAAATACTGAACAATTTAATAATAGTTCAAATTAAAAAAATCAATCTTGCCCAAGTCCCCGACAGTGACGCCAAAAACTTGATGGTCCAAATGCACGTGCAAGTGCACGCAATCGTCAAGTAATAAGGATTTTAGAACAGATTGATTAGTCTAGTTTAAATTCTTATTTCATTGTTATAAAAAGATCATTGTGTTTGAGTTTTTATTATTCTAAGGTGTTCACAATGTGGAAATAAAATATTGCAAGCATTGAAATGGTTGATTTGTTTGATAAAGGTAAAAATCCAGGGTCTTGGAAACTTAACAATACAGTTGGGTTATCAAATCGTTATACTTATTTATTTATTCTCTTGAGTTACTAGTTGTAAGTTAATATCACTTTGTTGAGCATCTTGGTGATAACTCTAAGACTACTCGACTTTCTCTAACGCCTATATTTCTATGATTATCTGATATAGTCATGTAGGATTTCATTTGTATCAACTAAGCAAGGCTAAAGGGTATATTTCTATCCTCAATAGTGAATCGATACCCTTTCCATATAAGGTTCACAAATAAGTTCTACTTCTTCTTGTTAGCATACAATTCCCTCTTAAGAGTTCAATTAACGAGTCATGAATATTACTTGAAAGGTGATCAAGCTAACAAATCATTGAAATCGAGAAGTAATAAATAAGCCAATCATGGAGAATTCAACAAGCATATACAAATTTCAAACATCGACCTTCATGTGTGTTCCAAAACCCTAGAACTAGGTAAATTAGTTGCTCATAATTCTTATAAGAATACAAGAATTCATAAGTTTACAAGAATTAAATGAAAGAATTAAATAAATAAAAAAATCGAAAGAAGTTCATCTGTTGCCCTAGTTTTGGCCTCTAAAATATCATCTAATTCCTTTTTTACCTGTAAAAAAGATCTATTTATAAAGTTTAAGGTCGTGCAAAAAGTCAAAATAACAAAATCCTACTTGGACGAGGAGACAATAGCTTCACTCCACCCTTGCGTCTGAAGTGGTGCATTAGTGTTATCTAGGTTCTGCTTGTGCCACCTTCGCTATGGAATAATCATAGAAAATATATCCACTTTATGCCATCTTCGTGTCGCAAGGGGTGGTGTGATAATGCATTTCTGGTTTTGCTAGATGATTTCCTTGCGCAATCTTTATTATGGCTTGTGTGTGGCAAATTTCTTTGTTCTCATGCCACCATTGCGTCGCAATGGGTGGAGCAACTACTTCAAAGACTTTAATATTTTTAGTTCGTTGTAGATATTCTTTCAAACATGAACGGAATTCCTCAAAACGCTTTTTTTAATCAAAAAGAGCCTACACATTAAAACCACAATACTAAGGTGAAAAAAAAGGCTAAAATGCGAGGTAATTGATGGCTAAATCTATGCATTTTTGCCCCAATATTAGTAGCTGGAGGGAAAAAAGAGTCGTGTGTGTTTCTTGAAAGGTAAAGTTTAAAGCGAATGGAAATTCTTCCGATTAGTAAAAACTTACAAGTGAAGTTCCATGACTCCTGGAAGGAAAAGCTAGTCTCTAGGATGAAAGTGATGACGACTATGAATTGCTCCATCCAACCTCGGTTGTGGTTTTGATTCAGACTAGAAAGGATGGGTATTCCCCCCTCTCCCCCTCCCCGTAGGTCAAGGTGATGACTTCTCCTCATAAAAGTCTCCAGACATAGAGTCAGATCAAGTGACTGAGGTTAAAAACTTAACTAACCTTAACAACTTAATAGCAAAGATAGCCATGCGCTCTCCATAGTGCCGACCCGACTTGAGCCAGACATATCTTATAGTCTTTGCAGAATTTGAGGATGATCGGGTCAGTGGTTGGCTTTAATCTAAGAGTGACGAGGTAAGTGTGTAAACATATGAATGCCCTACTTTTTCAAAAGTGACCTTTTAAAATTTGTTGGGAGCGTATACTCAAACAAGACTTTTCCATTACAGTCCACACGTACATTAGGAAGATGAATGGGTCAGATCACTAAAGGATATTCACTAGAAAATTTATCGCAATTGTCTATTTGCTTTATGGATGGATTTCGGGATTTGCAATCTTTATCGAATACCTATTTTTTTTGGTAAGATTGACCAAGAGGTCGGTTCAACAATATCACTTTTCTTATTTGCTTTATTTTTTCTTGGCAAAGATGGACCTACATTGGCGTGAGGTTTGTTGCCGATAGGTTCAGGCAGTGTATTGAGGGCTGGAGAACCCCCCACAAATGGGCGGCAGTGAGTCCAAACTAGGTGAAGAAGTGAAATGGTGGCTCAAATAATGAAAAATATGGAAATGGAGTCGTGAGGTGGTGTTTTCAGGCAAAACTCTATCGAGAAGGGCAAAAAAATTACTGAAATGAGAAAACCTCAGGGGCGAAATAAAATATGATCAATCGGAGATTGAAGTGAAATCGGTTTATATGGGTTTTAAAAATTTAAAGTCATTATTCCTTCGATAATTGGTCATAATTTTAGCCCAATCACAAGAGGGAATGTATTTGGAGCATTTAATGTGAGAGGGTGTACGTCACATTTGCGGAGTCAAAAATATTTTTATATGCCTTCCTGCCAAAAAACTGAAGACCTTACCACTTCCCGATCACAACTCATCGAATAACTAGAGAGTGCGGGGACTATCTATATAAGGTAAAAATTGGGCATGACACGTGGACAAATTAGGAACCAACATCTAGCAAGAAGATTAGGTCGATTATGATTCAGCAGGAATGACATTAATTGACCTCAGAATGTGACAGATGAGGATGATATCAATTGAAGAAGATCTGGAGTTATGGTATTAGGATTCGATATCATATATCACTGAGCTTGTTTTGTTCTAAAAACACGGACTACGTGCCAGATCTTGCGAGATGAGATCGAGAGTTCAATTACTGCAGAAGAATTTGAGAATAGCTCCAACTGTTATGCAACTGCAAGTAATATACAATCAATAAATATATGAGGGTTGATCTACGAATCTTGTTCACTAGGATTTAGCTATAAATGGTGATGGATCTCTCTGTATATGGGTCATCTGATTTTTGGAAGAACAAACGAGTATTAAATTCATACTTTGCAATCTTAAGCTTCATTATTACGAAATATAGCAACCCGGAAGCTTTTCCAACGACTTTGCTAGCCATCGACACTAGGAATCAGGCTTCACTTGGTTACTTATCTTGTTATTGCATTATTGTAACTCTACTTTTTAATCATATCATCATCATTACATTATGTTGTATTTCACCTGAGTATATTTGTTTACTCTATTTGATCATTTCAATGTGTCCGTAAACTACGTATATAAATTTGACTATACCAATTTAAAGGTAAACATATTCGTAAAGCCTCTCGGAGGTGAAGCGGAGTTATTGTTATTGCAGGCATAGTAAGTTATATGTTTCTGCAAATAAACTTAAACCTGGATAATTATTGGTGAAACTAAGTCTTACAAGTAGTAAAATTGTAGTATTTGATTGGTAGATGTGACGGTAGTACATAATCTTCATATNATATATATCCCAAAAAAAAGAGAGAGAGAGAGAGAGAGAAAACTAGGATAATACATAAAAACATGGGAAACCTTAATAGCTGATCATAATCTCAACACGAATAGCTAACCTAGATTTATGGAGGGAAAAATGCAGCAACTCATGAATTTAGGCAACTTTGAGAGCAGTTCCAGAAGCGAACTCAAAAGCAGCAGGCCTTACATCACTGAAGAGTACTTGTTGCCTTAGTTTACTCAAAGTGATTTGATTATGATCTAGTAGTAGTCTGTTTTCTGAATTATAAGCTGACCATTTCATCTGCATGAAATTCCTCTTTCTCCATGGAGCCAAATGGATCCTTTGCTGCACTGTTGATCTCTTTGCTGCATCGCACATCAACCGAACTATGGCTTTTAAGTGCTCGGATTTCCCTATGAAAATCTCAGGCAATTGGGTTATCAATTTTGAGTATTCTTTGCAGGATTTTGCCATCTTGAATTCATCTCTGAATTCCAATTCTATCAACAACGGAACTTTCTTCTTTCTTCCCTGCGTGCTTGCTATCACTTGTATGTATTCGTGTCTCCCTCCAGGCATCTTGGAGGTGTGTTTCCATTTGGAAGTACTAAGGCTAGCATTCAATCCTTTTTCACACAGCTGTTGCACTACTCTTCTCCTGAAACACTTGGCACATATAATATTCCCATTTGAGCATTCACATTTAATATTTCCCTCTCTAGCTCCTTCAACATTTCTTGCTATCCCTTCTCGTACTTTTGATCCAATCATCCTATATTGCTCCAATATTTCCTGCCACATTTTTAATTCAATGAATCCTTCTAATGTTAAAAGAGATTTTTGGAAAATTAATGGTCCTTTTCAAGTGAGTGGAATTTGTATAGTGGCCAAAAGAGTGATTTACAATTATCCTAATAAAGCGCTAAATCCTTAACCATTCAATTGTGGGCACACTAAATAAATGCTAGTGATCAATAGATTCATATCACAAAAATCTTGTCTTCCATAAAAGATATTTATATATCCTTTCAGAAGAACCATAGCCTTTGTTTGGTCAAAAGGAAAATTTTTCAACAACAAATATATTTTTGAAAAATAAATGAATTTTTTTACTTATTTTTTTATGTTTTGATAAATAAATTAAAAAAATGTTATTCTAAGAGTACTTAAATATAATTTAAGCTATTAAAGTTGGCACAGTGGTTGGGGGTGTTAGTAGTGGTGGGGACGGAGCTATGGGATTGGGCATTGTTGGAAGGTGAGTATTAGATAATTTGCAAGGAATACTATTTATGGAATTTGTTTTCCATATTTTCATTACACAAGTTATTTTTTTTATGTTTAAATAATTTATTTTAAAAAAAATATTTTTCAACAATTTTAATCTGTTAAATATAAAAAAATTTAAAATACTTTCCACACTAGCTAACACACCCTGGTTGTCAAACAGATTGCAATATATTCGGTCGAAAATTTCAATTTCTCAGAATTTAAGATATATTTTATGAATATTGTACGACACATGCTTTAATATTGTTGTATTTTAGTATATATGATAGGAAAATGCTAAAAAGCAAATAAAAAGGAGATTTTTATTTACATGATCAATTGCAGCCTCACATTAAGATTCCACCAGATGTTTGGCCTAAACAAAGCACGTTTGTAGTTTCGCCCAATCTAGAAAATGACTGTTTTAGATATCCCATGTCAAGAACTCAATATAAACGTCAATTTTTTTTATTTTTTGTTAAGAAAAGAAAAGAACTAAATGTAAACCAGACACTAGGCTTTCTACCTACCCCACCTCTTTTTAAAAAGATTACATGCCTTTAAATCATTTTAGTTGAAAAATAATTCCTCTAATTTGACTTATAACTGAGTGGGATAATAATTCTTGATCTAATTATTTGAAAATAAACGTTCTTAAAGAATAAATATAATGGGTTATATGCAGACAAATCTAAACTTTTTCTTCAAAATTTTGAGATCTCTGAAATGTTTCAATTGTATCTTTTTCGCAATCAAAAGGTGAAAGAGGTATTTGTTTTCTATTCTGAAGTTTATTCATTGGGAAAGAATTTTTAAAAAAAATGAAAGAGATAGAAACTTTGTACACTTATTTACAAAAATTGTGTGGGTAAAATAGTTTTTATTTCCCATGTCATGGAAATATGATATAATTTCGAAAGAAAGAGAACCTCTGTTTCTTGATGAAACTGAAATTGCTTTTGGTGAAACCCTAAAGCAAACAGTTGGTAGTAAAAGCCTCTTCTTTTTTTCGTGTGTGCGCGCGCGTGTTTGCCGGAAGGAAATACCAACCCAAAAAAAAGAAAAGAAAAAGCTGAGAACTGATATGGTTGGGTTAATCCTATCACCATTCCATCAAAGCTTATACCCCTGTGCAAATTAATTTGTGGTAAATATTTTGCAACACTGGATATTGAAAAAATCATATGCAGAGGTCAGGTTTATCAATTTCATCTTTGCAAAAATTGAGAACAAAAGCAAAAAAAAAAAAGGAGAGAGAGAGAAAGAGACGTTTTATGGCTTAATTAAGAGACAAAAACCTCCATATAATGGTTAAAATATTGTAACCATGGATTAATGGGTTAAACTAATGCAAATAACAAACACAATCTTAAATGTTTTTTCTTTTTTCTTAAAAAAAAAATATGTATGTTTAGAATCTTCCTCGAAAATTTCAAGAAAATAAGCTTCATTTCTTATAATAATAAGATGAATTAAAAAGTAAAAAATAAAAATAAAAAAAGCTTCATAAACATATATACCTGAAGTAAGGCTTCTTGTGATTCCCAATAGATAGCTGTTTGCATGGTGTCTTGGGCCTTATTATTGTTATCATCATCAATATCGTTACAATCAAATACATAACTCGATAGATTTTCATCTTCTTCCTCTCCTTCATTTGTAAGTCTGAATATATTATTCCCGTGAAATAAACCGTCTAAGATCTTATTTTCTTCTCTCATATTTGGATTTTCCTCAATAAAATTCTCCATGTTTTTTGTAATGGTCATTTAGAACCTGTAATAGACATAGAAAAGAAAAGAAAAAGAAAAAGAAAAAGAAAAAGAAAAAGAAAAAGAAAAATAAAAGAAAGGATATCAATTGTGATATTGAGGAAGGAAGAGTAAAATTATATATATATATATATAGCGTGCAGCAAGTGGGCATTCATTATTTAGATGTACAATTTTCTTTTAATTTGGAATGTGCGACCGATATTTGTGGAGTAAATGTAGATTTTTGGATCTCACTTTGCAATGCCTGTTATTTAATTATTTATCATTTTTGTAAACAAAATCACCTTCGTATAAGTGTATTGGTGTTTATTTATAAGCTTTTATTACTCATTTATGTATTTTTAAAATTTTGAAGTGCTTATATAAGTTTAAATTAGCCAAAAGTAATAAATTAGTCGTCCGAACTTATGAATTTGTAATTTATAAAATACTTTTGATTTCGTTTCTTTTCCGATTCTCAAAATATATACAACTTCTTACTTCTTCTCCATTATATTTTTATTATTCGTTATTGTTATACTTTTTAAAATACTAATTTAGTATACATGCATTGCATATGTATCTCCGCGTTAATATAAAAGATTACATACAAAAAGAATGTAGTATATAATATTGCAATTAAAGTTACAATATATCTGATATTATATTCATTTGAATGAAAACAATACATG
>JACEIK010007441.1:0-18488 GCA_018107945.1 Datura stramonium | reverse complement strand
ATGTTTCCCTCCTCACCTACGGACAACATACGACCTATAATTCCCTTAATATGACATATAACCATCAAATAATCATCAAAAAAAATTCCGGGGTGTAACAGTGGATTTTCATCCTCAGTTTATAAATTTCTAAACTTTCATAGGCTTTCAAATGAAATTTATCTAGCTTATTCAACTGATCAAGCCTCAAGTTCGCATCTTCACTCTAGTTCAAATTCATCTTTTTGAGTGCCCACATAGCTTTGTGCTCATGTTCGACCAGAAGATGACATGTTTTTCCATATACAAGATGATACGGAGACATACCTATAGGGGTCTTGAATGTGGTCTGATAAGCCCATAAAGAATCACCTAGCTTTCTAGACCAATCTATCCGGTTAGCATTCACAGTCTTAGCTAACATGGTCTTTATTTCCTGATTAGAGACTTCAACTTGCCCACTAGATTGTGGATGATAGGGTGTTTCCACCCTGTGTTTCACCCCACATTTCTCCAGTAAAGTCCGAAACAATCGGTTGCTGAAGTACGAAACCCCATCACTAATGATGGCTTTGGGAGTCCCAAAACTGGCAAAAATATTCCGCTTCAAAAATGTTGTGACACTCTTCCCTTCATTATTTGGAAGCGCAATTGCCTCCACCCATTTCGAAACATAGTCCACAGCAACAAGTATGTACTTCATCCCATTTGAGCTCACAAATAGGCCCATGAAATCAATGCCCTAGACATCAAACAACTCAATGACAAGGATGGGAGTAAGAGGGAGCTCATGCCTCCCTGCCTTTGGCATGCATCACATGCCTTTGCAAAATCATGTGCATTCTGGTGAATGGTTGGCCAATAGTACCCACGTTGCAGAATCTTGTGGGCTGTGCGAATCCCGTTGTGGTGACCCCCAATAGGGGATGAGTGGAAAGCCTCCAATATGCTCAACATCTTCATCTCAGAAACGCATCTCTGAATCACCCCACCAGCGCATATTCAGAATAAGTAAGGCTCATCCCAGAAAAACTTCCGCACATCAGGCATGAACTTCTTCCTTTGGTGAAAAGATAAGTTTTCTGGTACAACATCACTCACCAGATAATTAGCGAAGTATGCAAACCATGGGATGAGATCCTGTTAGGAACCTCAAACCTGCTCCTCGGGGAATGCATTATCTATGTCAAGCTCATCCCAAAGTTCTGTATTTTCTTCCAATCTTGATAAGTGATCCGCCACCTGGTTTTCGATCCCCTTCCGATCCTTTACCTTGAACTTGAATTCTTGCAGCAACAAAACCCATCGAATCAATCGCGACTTGGCATCCTTCTTCGCCATCAGATATCTCAAAGCTGCATGGTCTGTATGGACTATCACCTTGGTTCCAAGCAAGTAAGCCAGAAACTTCTCGAATGCAAATACTACAGCCAACAACTCTTGTTCTATCACGGTATAATTTTTCTGAGCTGCATTAAGAGACTTGCTAGCATAATAAATAGGGTCGAAAATCTTTTCACACCTCTGACCCAAAACAGCTCCTAGGGCCACTCCGCTAGCATCACACATAACCTCAAATGGTAAAGACCAGTCGGGTGCCACTATAATCGGGGCAGTGCTCGATCTCTCTTTTAGGCATTCAAACGCCTTTAGACATGCCTCATAAAAAACAAACTTCACCTCTTTCACAAGCAGTTTACACAAAGGATGTGCAACCTTTGAGAAGTCCTTGATGAATCTCCTATAAAACCCTGCATGACCCAAAAAGCTTCGAACACCTTTCACAGAAATTGGAGGTGGTAGACTAGCAATTACTTCGATCTTGTCCCTGTCCACCTCAATACCCTTACCAAAAATCTTGTGGCCTAGCACTATACCTTCTTTGACCATGAAATGACACTTTTCCCAGTTAAGCACCAAGTTGGTCTCTTCACATCGCTGCAGCACCTTGCTCAAATGAGCCAAACAATCATCGAATGAATCACCCACCACCGAAAAGTCATCCATAAAGACTTCAATGGTGTCCTCCACCATGTCAGAAAATATGGACATCATGGAGCACTGAAGAGTGGAAGGCGCATTACATAACCCGAACGACATCCTCTTGAAAGCAAATGTACCGTATGGATAGGTGAAAGTGGTTTTCTATTGGTCTTCTAGGGATATATATATGATTGTACCCCGAATAACCATCAAGAAAATAGTACCATCCTCTGCCTGCAAGTCGGTCTATCATCTGATCCATGAAAGGCATAGGAAAGTGATCTTTCTGAGTCCAATGGTTCAAATTCCTATAGTCCATGCATACTCTCCAACCGGTGACTAGTCTAAGTGGAATGATCTCGTTGTTAGCATTTGGGACCATCATGATTCCTTCCTTCTTCGGCACACACTGAACTGGGCTTACCCATTTACTGTCAGCAATAGGGTAAACCATACCTGCATCCAACCACTTTATGATTTCCTTCTTGACCACCTCTTGCATATGTGGGTTCAACCTATACTGATGCTCAATTCTCGGAATACAATCTGACTCTAGCTAGATCTTATGTTTTCAAATATCTAGTGGGATTCCAATTATGTCTGCAATGGTCCACCCAATGACTTTTTTTATATCTCTTCAGAATGGAGACCAAAGCCTCCACTTGCCATTCCTCCAAGTCAGATGCAACTATGACCGATAAAGTGTTTCTGTTACCCAAAAATACATACCGCAAGTAAGATGGGAGTGGTTTGAGCTCCAATACCGGAGGCTCCTCAATAGATGGCTTAGCCGGTGGGGTCACTCGATTCTTCAGATCAAGATCAATATTCTTTGGAGCATAGGTGTATGACCCCATATCAGCAAGTGCATTAACTATCTCCTCACTCCCATGGATCTCCTCAGTACTAACATTCATCAACATTGCTGTTAAGTCTTCAAGAGTCACTAACTCCTCAATGGGCATAACTGGAAACTCAGGTTCCACAACATCAATTACTGAGACCACCCTCATGTCATTTGGCTGCTTCATGGACCGACATACATTGAATGTCACCTCCTAATTATTCAATTAGAATTTCAGTTGTCCAATTTCCGTATCTACAAGAGCATGTCCGGTGGCGAGGAATGGTCGCCCCAAAATAATGGGGACCTCAAAATCAACCTCACAGTCCAGAATGACAAAATCGACCGAAAATATAAAGGAATCTACCTTCACTCGAACATCATAGAGAATCCCCACCGGATTTTTTATCGTGCGATCTGCCATCAAAAGCCGCATTGTAGTCGGTTTGGGGGCTCCCAAGCCCAACTGTCTGAACACTTCTAATGGAATCAAATACTAGCACCTAGATCACATAATTCCTTAGAAAAATTAAAGGCTCCAATAGTGCACGATACGGTGAAATCTCCCGGGTCTTCCTTTTTCTGAACAAGAGAACGAGATGCTATTGCACTACCATGGTGCAAATTATATGCAGGTTCAAAGCTCACGGTCCTCTTTCCAGTGACAAGATCCTTCATGAATTTAGCATAGCCGGGCATCTTCTCCAGATCTGCGATCTTCTTCTTTAAGATCCATCTTCGATCTTCTTCTTCAACCTCTGTGGAAAAGGGGGAGGAGGTCTAGGAATAGGTGTTATCTTTTGAGGTACCTCCTTCTCCTTCTCTTTGCCAAACCCATGCTCCTTTGCATTACTAAGAGTTGTCATATCCGTGGAATCATCAACCAAAATCTGCTCCTCGGAGTCCGCCACCTTATCATCATCAATCAACATGGGCTCAACTATCTCATCAGTCACAACCGGCCTCAGAGGATCAAATATTGCCTTCCCACTCCTAGTAGTGACAGCCATGCAATGACTGTCATATTTTGGATTTTGAACTGTATTACTGGGAAGGGTGCCCTTCTGCCTTTGGTTCATAGCAACAGACATCTAACTAAGATGCTGCTCAATCTGCTTAATGGCCACGACATGTGATTCCACCTTTTGGTTTATACCAAAAATATCAACGTCGGAGTTCCTTGAAATAGCCATCTGTCACCTTCATCTTCTTAAGTACCTTAGACAACATGTCTTCCACTCTTGAGCCACTAGACTCTGGCTCATTATTCCTTGGAGGAACATATACACCGCTTCTGTCATTTTTGTATCCCTCACACTTTTTCCAATCTCGATTGTCTCTATATTGGCCATGGTTGTAATTATTATCTCTGTAGTAGTTCCGACCTTGGTTCCCCTGACCTTGACGCCAAGAGTCTTGGTTAGAACCTTGTGTGTTAGTCCGGAAACCTGCCCCTTGATCATTCAGATAATTTTCTTCCTCCTCAAATTTTGATTTGCCTTTATCATTTCTCGGGGCCTTGCCCTGAGAACCCACAACATTCACCTTTTCGACCCCAGCTCCCATCAAATTCTTAGCAAGTAGCCACATTGTGGTTTTGATCTCAGCAATATCCTGGTCTCGCTCTTCATCCTTCCTTCTCTGCTCCGCAAACATACCTACCGCATAAGTACCAGCCGGAGTCTCCGACTCTCTTATGTGCCATGCACGGTTGGTTTTAGTGATCCTATCAAGGACCTCAACAACTTCAGCATAAGTATGACTCATGAAAGTTCCACCCGAGATAGTATAAGCCACCGCCTTGGTGTTAGCATTTAGAGACCTATATAATATCTCCAATAATGTATCATCTGGAATCCTGTGGTTGGGCACATTTTTGAGCTTCTTGTTGAATCACAACAATGTCTCGTGAAGTGCTTCAGAATTCAATTGCTTGAAGTTGTATATCTCATCTTTCAGCTGCAAAGCTCTGGAAGGTGGGAAGAATCTTTCAAGCAAAGCACTCTTAAGCTCCTCCTAGGTAGTGATAGAATCATTTAGCAATTCAACCAACCATAGCGTTGCCTCACTCCCTAGTGGAAAAGGAAATAATCTCAGCCTGATTGAATCCTCACTCACTCCCCATTGTTTGTATGCTTTGCAGATACCCACAAAATTAGTCAAGTGAGTATGTGCATCATCCATTGCATGACCTACAATATCCCCTTCATGTTGAGCAATTGGATCATAGCACTGGTAATGTTAAACTTTGCCCCAGCATGTAAAGGGGAAGGGAAAATAGCTCAAGTGGCACCGGCTTAGTCAATATCAGCATCATCGAAGTAACGGTGCCTCTGTTGGTCTGGACCTCTGTTCCTTCTAGGTCGCTCAGCTTCGGCAGCTAGGCATTGCTCTTTAGCAACCCTTTCTAACTCTCTATCTCTTGCCCGAGCTTGTTCCTAAGCCAACATCATGGTTGTAGCCTGTTCCACTCTCTTGCTCATGCATGTTGGCCATTCTCCTCAAATTTTGCAAGTGTCTATTCAAGTTCGTGATCAATTGGAACCATAGATTTTCCTTGGCTCCCAGTACTGGGCATGCACGAACCTAAGACCTGTTAAGAACAAAAATAACAAAAGAAAAATAAAAAGGAAATAAGGACCAATAGTAAAGCAAACACAATTAACAAAAGCCTAAGTTGTATTCCCAATAACGACACCAAATCTGATGTCGCCCAAATTACACCTCATAAATGAGATATAAAGTGGTCGATGTCAAATATATAACCCAACCAAGGATAGGGTCGAATTCCACGAGGAATATGACGAGAACTTGAGTTAATGTGTTTAGCTAATACTATCGGCTTACTTATCCCCTATGGGGGAGGTTTGAAACACAAAATAATGAACGATAGTAAAGACTAGTAGATGCTTGATTCAATTTCAGTTGTATTCAATCAATGAATTGGCAAGAATTGTGTTCCGCATGACTTCATAAACACAAGACTTATATACTAGTGACCTATTCCGGTGCTTAGCATGCAATATTGGTGGTTAAATTCACCTAAATAGTTGGTCCCTTATCTAGATGATTATCACTACGCATCTTGACCCGTATACGAGTGTATGCTTAATTAAACCTTACCCTTAATATCGAATTAGCTATTCCCGGACAAGGTCAAGCTATTAGATGAGACTTGATAGCCTCAACTCTCCGTTGTTAATCCATTTTGCCATTCATTACTCCCTTGATCCGGTGAGTAAGAATAAGGCAATTTCCAAAGTTTGCAACCGTTAAAAAGCAATTAAAACGAAGGGAAAAACAATGCATGCATAAACTCCGTTCAGGATTCACTAAGTATTTTTACCTATGTGTATTAATTCATCATGGTTTCCACAACCCTAGATATGAGTTTAGCTACTCATACTTGTATGATCACAATCACAAAATATAGACGAAATCATAATTGCAACTTACAAAGATTCGTAGAAGAAAACCACTTGAATTGAATAAATCACCAAAACCAATGAACTAAACTTCAATGTTGTTTTAATTCTCAAAATCAAGAACAAAATTACAAACTTTGTTTCTTGAACCAAGAAAGGTCGTTAACAACACCAAAATCCATGTGAAAAGTAGTAAAATAAACTGTACTTCAAAAATAAACCTAAATAATATATTTGTCATTCCAAACAAAATCTTTCCTCACTAAAAACAGAATCCAGGTCGGCAGTGACAACAGGCCAAGTAACAACTCATTAGGTCTCCCAACGAGGCGTGGCTAGTGAAATTGAGTCATCCTCAGCAACTTGTCCAGTCATGCTAATGGGTCACCTAATGACTCGTCAGGTCAGGGCACGAGTTGTTAGGTCCCTCGTGGCCTTGAATCACCAAATTTCTAGTGCACATGACGATTCCTCCCATTTCTCTCATGACGAGTCGTCAAGTCTCCAACGACTCATGATATCCTTCGTTACATTCTTTAGCACTTTTATCCTCCCAGTCTTCACGAATGGCATAACGAATCATTACCAGATGTAACGAGTCGTTCCTTCAACTCGTTAGATATACTGGTTCTTCACATGTCAAACTTGATCTCCTCCCACGACTCCAGGAATGAGTCGTCCATTGGGACGGCAACTCGTGACTTGGGTAGCAGTCTGCATTTTGTTTCATTTTTTCCTTACTTTGCCCATTTCACTTTCTAAACATGTTTTCCTACAACACTTAACAACAACACATTATATTTACATAAACATACCCAGAATTTGCATATTTTCTTAGTTTTAAGCATCGAAAGTGCCGTAAAATTACAACACATCAACTTGTTGGCATCTGAACAAGGCTGGTGCGTCATGCAGGGCATCACGCCACACTGGTGCAGCATCGCGCAAGCAGGCCGGTGCCTCGCGCTGCTGGTCGCACAGGTGTGCATGTGTAGCGCTAACATGCTTTGACCTTGGCTTGTTCATTCCAGCTTCTTTACATTCATTCCAAAAGCCTCAAATACACCCAAATCCATCACTCTTCATCCTAAAAGCATCTAATCATGTGTTTTAGCTCTTTTCACAAATATATAATAAAAACACATGCAAACACACATAGTTTGTTCTCAAAACAGAGTGAAGTATGGGGAAAATATGGCTAAGAAGTGTGTAAATACGCCTTTCATCACCATCCCACACTTAAACTATTATTCATCCTCGAACAATCTACTACTCTTCTTCTCAAATTTAGGCACAAAATTCATCCTATGAATAAGTCTACTCACACTTAGGATCATGAGACAAATCAATAAAGCTTCAATAATTCACTCTCATGCATATAGGATCAACATTAAAATGTCAAAGTTCGCAATCACTTAGCTTTTTAAAACTAACTCATCAAGACATAATTGAGCCAACATGAATCATAAGTAATTTAGCAATCAAGATTTATCAAAGTCTTACCATTGTGCTCCTCACAATTTGGAGAGATGCCCTTTCTCACACAAGATACATATCAATATAAACTTGGGCATAAATAAAATAATTTTCACTCACTCTCCCAAAGAACTCAGCATACATGCAAAAGACGACCCATAGGCTTGCGCTTAGTGTAATGCTCCACTAATATAGAATTATGAATTAAGGATCAATTAGGACTTATATTTGGTTGTAATGTAGGCTAAGGGACGGGTAGGAACTATTTGACCAAGATAGTGACTAATCTCCCTAAGCACTTTGATACTTCACAATTCTTTAATTTTTAGCACATTCTTCAATTTCCAATTTTTCTCCTTGTACCTCCTTTTATTTTTCAATTTTTAAATCTAGGTGACTAGTGGTGATTTTTTTTCAACATTGAGCTCATTCACACATTTTTTCATCATCATTTTTTTAAAGCTCTTCCTTTTTTTTTGTTTTTCCACTAATATCACCTCCCTTGTTTAGAAAATTTTACTCTTTTCTTTTCTTCTAATTCACCACACTTTTTATCTTTTCCCTTCACTTCTCCAATTATGCTCCTTTCATACAAAAATTTTCAATTAAAGTTCTCTAGGAGTCATTTGGATTAAATACAAGTCAATAGAACAAAAAGATATTTAAGCTTGTAAGACGGTTATCAACAGAATAGGCTAAGGTGTAAAATGACTAACTAGGAAAATCACATCAAGGTAGGTAAAATAGGATAAAAACAAGGCTACCAAAGAAACGTCTATATCACTTTCTAAACTCATCATTCTTATTTTGTTTTGCACACACAACGGGCAAGTTCTATACATCAATTTACAAGTATGGAGTATATAAAAAATTCCTCACACATCGGCACAAAATGGTTTAACAATGGAAATCAAGATCATAAACACATATTCATATTGAATGCATAACATAATTAAGTCCAATTTTTCAAGCACAAGAGTCAAGTTCCCAAAGACTAAGTGTTTATACCTTTTTCATGAATTTTGAGTGAATTTTATAAAGTCTCAATGATACCTAAAGTGAAATACCTAGTATTCGTAAGGTCCAAGTTCTTGTTATTCCTAATAACTAATTTACCCTTAAGACGGTCGTCATCCATCTATCATCGGGCAAAGTCATGACTCAATGACTAAAAAAATAAAAATAAAATATCTAGACTCTCTAATCGGTTCTAAGGGACTATCCACTGGAAAAGTACCGAAAACAAAGACCGAAGAAACCCAAAACAAAATAAAACTTAAAAACTACTACAAATCAACAAGTATGCAAGATAAGTCATAAATTCCAAAAAAAACTAGGCCTACTATGTGCAAATTTAGCAATTAAGGCATGCATGGTAACATGATGTTCACTTCTCGCACCCCACATTTAATTAATAACACTGTCCCCAGTGCTAAAACAATAAAGCATAAAGTAAAAGAGTGAAACAAGAACTCCCTGGGCCTCTACTCCTCGTCGTTTGTGGGGGCAAGAGCAGCTTCCCCTATCTATGCATTTCATGCTCCAAATTCGTTGTAAATTATGACTTAACACCTGTATACTTGAAAAAACACGTAAAAACAAAACAAAAATTCATCTTGGGTTGCCTCCCAAGTAGTGCTTTATTTAACGTCGCGACACGACACAGGTATCTTGATTACTTAGATTTCATCAAGATACCTGTTAAGATCGTGGTCATATTTTGGATGCTTGTTTTACCACGTTAACCTGTGACACGTCAGAAAAATAAAGCAAAAACGTAAAATAGGAAATAAAGATTAAAAGTTAAACACAAATAATTAATCTAATCCTAAGCCGTATTCCCCGGCATTGGTGCCACTTTTTGATAACGCTCAAACCCACACTTTTAAATAAAGTATGAAGCAGTCGTTGTCAATAAATAACCCAACTAAGAGGTTAGGGTCGATCCCACAGTGAATATGGAAGCATATAGAAGAACACTAGTATTTAAGCTTTTGAGTCAATTATATCCTAAAGGGGGAATTTGCAAAAGTAACAAGTAACAATGTTGAGAAATTGGATGTTAATTTCAAATTACTGTAATTAACTAGGGTGAGGATTCCCCATGGATTCATAACTACTTCGGGTTTTACACTTGTGATCTATTTCAATACTTTACTTGTAGAACTGATAACTAAGGTTCATTCAAATGACTGGTTCGTCCTATTGGATGACTATACTCAATCACCGGGTTAGGTCTCATGAGCGGTTTCAATTTAACCATTATCAATTTGTCCCAAATTTAACAATCCTGCAACCATATCTTAAGTTAATACAATGATCATAAAGACCAAGACTTTGTTGTAATTCTCTTTTTCTAATCTCTACCTCTCTAGGCTCAAACAAGTACAAAATTCAGGCAATTCCTAATATTGCACACCGTTAAGAAATATTTAAGATGAAGAGAATACAATACAAGTGTTTAGTATTGGTTTAGAATCATGTCGTGCAAACCCTTGTTGTTTAATTCACCATGGTTCCCACAACCCTAGTTGTGTTGGTTTAGCCTCTCATAATTATAAGTAAATTCATAGCATTCATATACAAAATCATAAATTAATACTTACAACGATGATAGGAAGAAACTCACTTAATTATCGCAAAAATAAGGAAGAACGATTTAACAACAATTGTCTCAATGTATTTTTAACTCTCAATTCTAAGTTGTAAGTTATCTAACAATTCTCTCCAAAGATTCACACTTCATTACCTAAAAATGAAGGGTATTTATAATAGTATATTTATGCCTTTCTTGTTCCTTTACGGATTTTATTTAGGATTTGTAGCTCCTTTTTCTAGTTGAAGTGGGATAGACTTGTTGGCATCCGAACAAAGCTGGCGCATGGCGCAGGGCATCACGCCCCATTGGTGTCGTATCACGCACTGCATCACGTAGGCAGGCCGACGCCTCGCACCTCTCCTCGCGCTGGACTGTAGGCGTGTCGCGCGCCTAGTTGTGCAACAAGGCAGGCGCCTCGCGTTGTTGGTCGCGCAGGTGTGCCTGTGTAGCGCTACATGCTTTGATCTTTTCTTGTTCATTCCAACTTCTTCACATTCATTCCAAAAGCCTAAAATACACCCAAATCCATCACTTTTAGCCCTGAAAGCATTTAATCATGTGTGTTAGCTCTTTTCACAAATATATAACAAAAACACATGCAAACACACATAATTTGTTCTCAAAACATAGTAAGTATGGGCAAAATATAGCTAAGAAGTGCGTAAATATTCCCTTCATCACTAGAATTTGATCTTAGGAACTTTTGGGGATCATTATATTATCTCCCCCTTGGGATCATTCATCCTCAAATGAAGACTTTACTGGACTGATGGGTTATCTAACTAAGAGTAACTAAACTGAACTTGACTGAATTCACAGAACATGCAACCATACCAATGTAACACCCCAAAATTTCCCAAGATTAAAATCAGGATTTGGAATGTGCTCAGTAGAAAAATCTACAACATTGCCTTAGTACGACTCAATCTACGAGCCATAGGTTGGTAGTACGGGTCATAGGAAGACCCATGGTCCAGATCAGAGCAGTTGTTTCCCAACCACGATTCCCCACTACAAGTTGTAGTATGTGAGTATGACCCATGGCCAGGAGTCGTAGAAAGTCTTTGGATTTATCAGGTGAATGATTGTAATGGTAATGGTACCACTCGTAGGATGGAGTTACGGGTCGTGAAAATATTTAGAGAGTTGGGGAAAAGGGGGATCACTAGTCATGGGAGGAAACTATGAGTTCTAGGTTGATGGTATGACTTGTGGTATGAGTCATAATATGATGGTATGAATCGTTCTTTCAGTCGTGGGTGGAGATATTATAACGCCTCAGACTTTGAGGCTAAGTTCAAAACCCTTCTAGGTATGTGGATAAATCCAAATCCAATGAATTTATGGAAACAAGGTGTTAACATCAATTATTAAGTGTAAGAAGTGCATTGGATGTAAATTAAGGTCATTGAAACCTCTAGCACAAAGTTGAGTTGAGAGCTTTCTTATTGATTGGGTTTTCGTATCAGTTCTTGCAAGGGTTAAATTTAAACGACCATAGCTCTCTTTTTACAAAATGTTTTTGGGTGATTCAACATATCAAATTGAATCCCTTTGAGTCTTCTTTCCAACACATCCAACCTTGGCCAATCGAAGTTCGGAGTAAGAAGTTATGAGCGTTTTAGTGAAGCTACAACAGGCATTATACGACTCTCAGTACGAGTCGTACAAAAAACCTACGACCCGTACTGTTGGTCATCGTAACGACAAGTTACAGGTTTTATTTTGATAGTTTTGGGGAATTTTGATAAACTTCTATGCTTCTAACTCCTAAATGACATCATTTTGGTCTTTATTTAGGTTATATTAAAAGGTTTAACATAGCCTAAATCTTACTCTCTTCAAACATGCTTAGATTAGATTTTCTCTCAAGAAGGAGCTAGAGTTCATCACCTCCAACTTTTCAATTCCTCTTGGATCTTCAAGACAATGCAAGGGATCATCAACCCAGGTATGTGGGCTTTCAACAAGGATGTCCTTTCATCCTTGTGCCTAATATTTTTATTTTAAAAATCTAAATCCATGATTCTAGAAAAAGCATGTTCTTGGGTTTCAACTTATGCATGAATTCTCATATGTTTTCCCTAAAATTCTAAGAACTCTTATGATTAATAGTAGTGTATATTTATGAAATTACTATATCTTTCCTAAAATATGTGTGTGATATGTGAGTAACATGAATGTGGGATTTTTACCATGAATTAGCCTAGGATTTCAAATGGGATTTCATAAATTGATTACATACTCTTATAATGAAGTTATATCCTTGTTTAAAGTATATGTAAATCATATGGGTTCCGCAAATCTAAAACATATGTCGCATTGTATGTGTTGGAACATGATTGGAACTTATGGGCTTTAACCAATGTGAAGCTTGTGCATGTTTTCACTATGATTACTATGTAAATGTATTGGGTATGAGTTGAACCTATGGTAACGACATGATTATCAAATATTCTTCGCGAATTAGAGTAAATTTCAAAATGGGGCCCATGAAATAATCATATGCTTCTACCATGATCCCGTTGTACATGTTTAAGGTATGATTTAATTATATGGGCTTTCCCTAACTCTAGATTATATGAATCAATTTATGCATGTTAATGTATGAATTGGACCTACGGATCTGACATGACTCTATGTTATACGTCTTATGTTATGAACTAAAAATTTGAATGTTGTGGAGGTGTGTAAAGTATGATCTGAATATATAGATGTTCGTGAATGTAAAATGTATGGATTAAATTATSATTCGGGACCATGATGATATGAATTKTGATAATAAAGCATGAGAATGATCCTTCAGACGTCGGGCTTGTTGTGAATAGAAGGTAGCCGTAATCAACTCTAAATGAATTCAGTATGATGTAATTAGTTGAATGCTCATGTCTCTAATTAGCTGTAGTAATTTAGACTAGATGAATGACGTTAGATTGTTATACTCCATGTTCTACCTTAGTCAGTCGGTCATGGATTCTCTACAGAAGAGAATGTTTCCCTAGTCAGTTCGAGATTCTCTACAACAAAGAATGTTTCCCTAGTTAGTCTAGGATTCTCTATAGCAGAGAATGTTTCCCTAGTTAGTCAGGGATTCTCTACAGCAGAGAATGTTTCCCTAGTCAGTCCGGGATTCTCCTTAGAAGAGAATGTTTCCCTTAGTCAATTAGTGACTCTCTATGTCAGAGAATGCTCTCCCTTCGACCGTCAGGGACTCTTCACAACCGAGAACGTTTCCCTTCAATAGTCAGGGACTTTCTATGATATCAGTCACTTCTTCGGTCCTCAATATTTGTTCAGTATGTAATATTTGCACATTAGTTGATCATATTTCAGTAAATGTTTCTTATAAAATCGTCATGTTAATATGTATATGTGTATCTCAGACAAGGTTGTTGTATCTCCTTTCAGTTATATTACTATTAACGTGTTCAATTTACTTTCTTCTTGTATACTTGCATGTTTTAGTTTATTTATACTTTCCGCTTACTCAGTATATTCCAAGTACTGACCACACGCCTTTATGTACTATATCATTTCATGATATAGATTCAGGTTTCTAGATTCAGCTACGTGGTTAAATACGCTCCTCTCCTTCTCAGCTGCTTGTGGTGAGTCCTCATCTCTCGAGGATGTGATCTATGTTTTCTATTTCATTTATGTTCCAGTTTCAGACTTTAGGAGTTAGCTGGGGGCTTGTCCCAGCAACTCATCAGTTTAGTAGAGGCTTTCATACTTGTATAGATAGATCCAACTTGTATCGGAGCTTTATGAGATTTGTTATTTTGGGTTTTACATTAAACTCTTTTAGTTAAGCTTCCGCTCAGTTATGTTTCTATTAGTTGTTTCTATTGTTAAGTGTTATGCTATGATTATGCCATGGGTCGACTTGGAGCCTCTCGGGGTTCCTCATCCCGTGTTATTGCTAGGGTGTAAACTCGGGTCATGACAAACTTGGTATCATAGCCAAAGGTTTAGAGTGTCCTAGGGTGTCTGAAAGCCGCGTTAAGTAGAATCTTCTTCATGGGTGTGAAGCGCAACGCACTTAAGACGAAGAGACCACGACACATTTTAGGAATATTTCCTTTTTTTCATGATTCCTATCGTGCATAGAGTATGAAATTCTAATAGTTCCTCTCCTGACTCGTGATTTATGTGCTCGCAAATAATGCCTCCCAGAAGAGCAAATGAAAGAAAAAATGGTAATGGCCGCCAGTAAGCACCACCAACCTCGACAAACCCAATGGACGACCATGTTACTTATGCCAAGTTCGGTGTAGCTTTTCATATGTTGGCGCAGGCCATGAATTCCCAGATTAATCAGTAAGGGATGGCTCGTGTTCCCCAGAATGGGAACGTAGCGACGATAAGAGTAAGGGACTTCCTCTGAATGAACCCACCCAAATTCTTAGGGTCAAAGGTGGATGAGGACCCGTATGAGTTCTTGGAAAAGATCCAGAAGATCACCCAAATCATGGGGGTGACGGGAACTGAAAGCGCAGACTTAGCCTCCTACTCGCTGAAAGGAGTCACTTATATATGGTTTTTCCAATAGAGAGATAGTCGAGGTGTTTGAGCAGCCCCCAAAAGTTGGGATGAGTTTATGACTACGTTCTTGGACAGGTTTTTTTCCTAGGGAATTGAGGGAGGCAAAGGCGGTAGAGTTTATCAACTTAAGGCAAAACGAAATGACTGTCCAGGAGTACGCGTTGGAGCCTACCCGATTATCTAAGTATGCGCTGGAGATGGTAGCTGCACAGAGGGCCCGAGTAAGCAGGTTCATGAACAGAGTGTCAGACTCCTTGGTTAAAGAGTGCAGGACCGCCATGTTGCACAAGAACATAGACTTTCCATGTTTGGTGATATTTACTCAACAAATGGAAGCGGAGAAGGTGAAGGAAAAAGAGAGAGAGGCCAAGAGGGATAGAACCAGAGATTAGAGTTCTCCCAGAAGAGGTCGAGTAGTGGACACCGCTCACTCAACTAGCAAAAATCATCGGCCCCAGCACCTTCGACATCCAGTGTTCTGTATAAACCCAAGGTAAGGGAGATTATTTACCCATTGTCTATGAGCTGTGGGAAACACCATTTGGGAGAATGCATGTCCGGCTCAGATTCTTGTTTCTGGTGCGGCAAGTTGGGTCATAAGCACCGAGATTGCGCAGTAGCTAAGCGAGGCGAGAGTAGAGCCTCAGCCACCTCTTTAGTAGCTCCGATAGCCCATCCATTTCAGCAGGGTGCATCATCTAGCGTGGGTGGCGGACAGCATCGAAATTGCTCCTACACCTTGGCAGCACATCAGGATAAGGGCAAGTCGCCAGAAGTAGTCACAGGTATGTTATGAATTTCTTGTGTTACTCTTTGCATGTTGCTAGCCCCAGAACTCAATATTGAATAAGAAGCTCTATGATGGTTGTTGAGAAAAGATTGTCTATGTGTGATATGTCGATGTGTGATATGAATAGTTGTGTGTGTAAGGCTTGCAGTGAAGGTTAGAGGTGAAAGAGAAGCTAGGAGTTAGTGATTTAGCCCCGGCCTTAAGAAAGATTCAGGAGCCTTAGAATGATGTCTTTAAGATAAGGGGAATATGGTAAGTATGTGCGGCAAGTCGGATCTTGAGAATGCTAATAGGGGAGTTTCATCCTAGCAGTTGTGGTATGTCGATCCCTTCAGGTTCAGATAAATTCTCTTGTATTTCGGTTGAAGCTAGGCTCTACCCATCCCTATGAGCAGACTTCTAGAATTTCTTAGTAGCCGCTTCAGACAGTGATGCCAGTCTTACTCTATAAATCCTTAAGGCTCATCTTCATGTTACGAACCAGTCATGTGTGTTGACTCATGTCCTACAGTATGTTCAACTCGAACAAAGTCTTTAGAAGTTGCTTTAATAGTTCAGTAGATAAGGTTACCTCATGTATATTCTCAATTTTGAGATGTTCTGAATGACTCATGGTCATGAATTCCTTACTTTCAGTTAGACCAGATATCATGAATTCTAGCTCAGTATCAGGAAGCGATTTGAGAATAAAGGCTCAGTCCGTATCAGCTCGGTGCCAGTTAGAAGGAGAGAATCCTTCTCAGTGTTCTATTTAATTCCATGTAAGTTTCATGTCTTTAAGTCCCTTTCACGCCTTATCATACATGTACGATTTAGATATTCAGTTCAAATGTGTAAAATTAGCCCGGAGTCAGATACTCGATTAGTTTCAGTTGCAATTGATCAATTTTGGAATTTCAATTCTATCCCTGTCCTTTCAGTATGTTTAGCCAACACTCGAGTATGAATTTTCCCAAGGGAGAGATATTGTAACACCCCAAAAGTTCCCAATATTAAAATCAGGATTTGGAATGTGCTCAGTAGAAAAATCTGCAACATTGCCTCAGTACGACTCAATCTACAAGCCATAGGTTGGTAGTACGGGTCGTAGGAAGACCCGTGGTCTATATCAGAGCAGTTGATTCCCAACCACAAGTCCCCACTACAAATTGTAGTATGTGAGTATGACCCACGACCAGGAGTCGTAGCAAGTCTTTGGAGCTATCATGTGAATGATTGTAAGGGTAATGGTACCACTCATAGGATGTAGTTATGGGTTGTGAAAATATTCATAGATTTGGGGAAAAGGGGGATCATTAGTCATGGGAGGAAACCACGAGTTGTATGTTGGTGGTATGACTTGTGGTACGAGTCATAATATGATGGTATGAATCTTTGTTTCAGATTGTAATGCCTCGGACTTTGAGGCTAAGTTCAAAATCCTTTTAGGTATATGGATAGACCCGAACCCAATGAATTTATGGAAACAAGGTGTTAAGATCAATTATTAAGTGTAATAAGTGCATTGGATGCAAATTAAGGTCATAAGGAACCTCTAGCACAAAGTTGAGTTGAGAGCCTTCTTACTGATTGGGTTTTCCTATCAATTCTTGCAAGGGTCAACTTCAAACGATCATAGCTCTCTCTTTAAAAAACGTTTTGGGTGATTCAGCATATCAAATTGAATTGCTTTGATTCTTCTTTCCAACTCATCCGACCTTGTACTAATCGGAGTTTGGAGTAAAAAGTTATGAGCGTTTTAGTGAAGCTGCAATAGGCATTGTACGACTATCAGTACGAATCGTACAATCAACCTATGACCCATACTGTTGGTCTTAGTAACTGCCAGTTACAAGTTTTATTTCAATAGTTTTGGGGTGTTTTGGTAAAGTCCTATGCTTCAAACTCCTAAATGAAATCGTTTTGGTCCTTCTTTAGGTCAGATTAAAGGGTTTAACATAGCCTAAATCCTTACTCTCTTCAAACATGCTTAGATTATATTTTCTCTCAAGAAGGAGATAAGGTTCATCACCTCCAACTTCTCAATTCCTCTTGGATCTTCAAGAAAAGGCAAGAGATCATCAATCCAGGTATGTGGGCTTTCAACAAGGATATCCTTTCATCCTTGTGCCCCATATTTTTATTTTAAAAATCTAAATCCATGATTCTAGAAAAGCATGTTCTAGGGTTTCAACTTATGCATGAATTCTCATATGTTTTTCCTAAAATTCTAAGAACTCTCATGATTTATAGTAGTGTAGATTTTTGAAATTACTTATATCTTTCCTAAAATATGTGTGTGATATGTGAGTAACATGAATGTGGGATTTTCACCATGAATTAGCGTAGGATTTCAAATGGGATTTCATAAATTGATTACATACTCTTATCATGAAGTTATATCCTTGTTTAAAGTATATATAAATCACATGGGTTCCGCAAATCTAAAATATATGTCGCATTGTATGTGTTGGAACATGATTGGAACTTATGGGCTTTGACCAATGTGAAGCTTGTGCATGTTTTCACTATGATTACTATGTAAATGTATTGGGTATGAGTTGAACCAATGGTAACGACATGATTATCAAATCTTCTTCGCGAATTAGAGTAAATTTCGAAATGGGGCCTATGAAATAATCATATGCTTCTACCATGATCTCGTTGTACATGTTTAAGGTATGAGTTAATTATATGGGCTTTCCGTAAATCTAGAATATATGAATCAATGTATACATGTTAATGTATGAATTGGACCTATGGATCCTACATGACTCTATGTTATACGTCTTATGTTATGAACTAAAAATTTGAATGTTGTGGAGGTGTGTAAAGTATGATCTGAATATATAGATGTTCGTGAATGTA
>JACEIK010007440.1:22179-75680 GCA_018107945.1 Datura stramonium | reverse complement strand
TAGTCCAGTCCCTGTGGGATCGATACTTGGCTTACTTGAGCCACTTACTACTTGTTCGACCACGTGCACTTGCGTGTAGTCATCCAGACAGTCGAACATTGTCTTGAAATTGAATTTTGAGGTATATGTGGGTTGAAAAGAAATTGAAAATGTATGAGAATTTTGGCTTCATGTGCTTTTGTATGACTAGTATGATGATTTATGCCATGAAATATAGTTGAGGGTGAAGTCTGAGTAACCCGTTTGATTGTGATGATTGAATTTTTCTGAGGATATATTAGGTTATGTCTTTCTTTACGTAAAATCATCATTGCTTCAAGATTGTGTTGATTATGTTGATGGGTTTCAATTAGCATTCTATTATACTTGTTAATTTTGATGAAAAGTTATCATGTTAGTAAGAATTTTGTGTTGTAGTGAATGAAAATTAGATTGATGGTAGTGGTAAGAATGGTAACTCCACATTTCCTGATGATAGATAGGGTAACGTCCTTCTTAAGGAAAGTCATTGAGTGGTTTTACCGGTCAAAAGGATGTTGATGTTTTTAGTGTGTATTTCAGTAAAGTCTGAGTACCTGTTCGACTTTGAATTGCTTCGAAATGGCTTAAATTTGAATTGGAAGCCTCTGAACCATAGGTTGAGGCACTTCCTAGCACATGCATGCCATAGATGCTACTCTGCGAAATGCAGGTCCAACGCAAGTAGTGGTCAGAAGTCCCAGGCTCACTGCCTCCCCGTGCGTTACACCTGCAGGCCACAGATCTCCATCCGCTAAATGCATTCAAATTAAGATAATTAATCTAACAAGTCTCTGTGGGACGATATCTGGACTTCTGTACTATATTACTTGATGACCATGTACACTTGTGTGTGCACTTGTCTGCATCAACTTACAAGAAGAGTCTAATATATATTCCTAGTAGACAAGTGTGGTAATTGCAATCGAAGAAGGTTGCTTAAGTGGAGGTATGGTGCAAAAATTATGTTGTTTGATACTTTATGTGGATATCAATGTTGTCCACAAGTTTGGTATCTTCAACTCAAGAAAGACAAAACTAATATATAAAAGTTAGTGTAATAGGTATTAAGTAAGGTCAATTTGGAACAAAAACACTTTACTACAACAGAGCAGGTAAAGATTTTCAGACAAGAGAAATTTCTGATTTAAATTTATAGTGAATGACCGTGTATTAATTAGAGGTTTCTTTTTATCGTTAGTGATACTGTGTGAGGTATTGAAAGAAGGACAAATTGGGGTCCTAGCATATTACCGATAACATTTTCTGCAACAGGTTATTTTCATAGTTAAGAGACTTATTATGCTATAAAATGTACATTTTGTATTATATTAGTATTGATAATGTTCAATCCTCTCCCAATTTCGGATAATGTAACCAATTGCAAAATATACAGATCCCAATGTGGAGTTGAGGTTGAATCCCACAGAGACTATGCTAAGCCCATTCTATTTGGTACTAATCAACATAATATTGCAAGATTAGAGTCTATTCAAATTGATATTGATAAAATTTAACTATAGATATTGTATGCAAATTGAGAATGGGATATGGCTGAACATGCAATCAAAGACTTAGGTAACCCATGGGTATCTTTCAATAGCACCATAGGTGTCAATCTACTTCAATTTTGTCAAATTGAAGAGAACTCCTTTCTACCCAATTGTTTGTTGTCAATTGAAATTCAACCTATGTCTAGGAGAATCTATTAAACAAGGGATATGCCTTGAGTTATTATTGATTGATGCTAACCCAACCTAAATTTACTTTTTCAAGTCTCATAAAGGTAATTGGGCAGGATTGGATGACTTTCATCGCCAATCACACACTACAAAGCACTAATCAATTAAATATTCATAATCTCAAACTCAATTTTACCAAATAGGGATCATTAGGGTTCACAACTCTAGATCTAGGTTTAGTTACCCATAGCAAGAAGAAGAAGAGAAAGAGAATAATTAGACATTCTCACTAATGGAAATTAAAATTGTAGAAGAAATCTTCAATAGAAGAACTTGGATCTTCAAATTACAAGATAAAATATAAGATTTACAATGAATAGTAAAGCTAACTAGCTATCTCTACTCTCTACTGTAAATAATGAATCCAAGATCCATAAAAATTAGAAGAAAAATTTATTTATACTATGTCCCAAAAAGCCCAAAATAATCTAAACTCGGAGGTTCCAGGTGTGCAAGGACGGACCGTCCCTTGGAAGGATGGGCTTTCCTTTGTTCCAAAGTTTACATTTTGGCTTCTGTCCAATAGCTTTTCATCCCTTGATCAGCGGACCATCTTTCCAAAAGATGGTCCGTCCTTGGCATCATACTTTACAAATTCATTCTGCCTCATCCTGAGTCCGTCCTTCAATTGACGAACCGTCTTCTAGAAAGATGGTCCGTCTTTCAACTGTTATTTAAGGACTCTTTCAAGTTGGTTTCTAGAATCATTGGCTGGACTTGGATGGTTGAACATGCGGACCGTCTATCAGATAAAGGGTTCGTCCTTTGTCTCATCCTTGGGACAGCTTTCTTGCTTTAACACCTCTCATCTTCATTTTTCTTGGGTTCCTAAAACATGGAATATTGAGGTTAGTTTCCACTTAATTTAACTCCTAAAGGCATGCAAAATGCTATGAAATGAAGCAAAGATGTTTCCAAAATTCCTGACACATCAACACCCCCAACTTGAAGTATTTGCTTGTCCTTAGGTAGACTAAAAAGATAAACTTCCCTACACCTAATTAATGTCCCGGAATCAAAAATTTGCATGACTAGGGTGGTTGTTAACAATGGCTACAAACACACACATTTTAATCCATCCACCCCTCCATCAAACAAAAATCAGTTTTCTCGCAACTGTACGAACTAACATGCAATCTCCACTTATGACACCATATCAACATGCACACACCTACAGTTGAGAAATAAAGCATGTCATAACACACAAATCAAGGACACATAAGATCAGGAGAGAAGAGAAATGCACTCACTCTCACAAAGAAGTTCACAGGATAGGTCACAACTACCATATGCTTGCTTCTTTACTCATATGTCATTCCTTTTGGATATCTAAGTTGAGATCATACAATGGCTTTTCTAAGCTTGTAATGAAGCTCAAAGCACTGGTAGGATATATTTATGGACTTTAGTGACTCATTTATCATCCTTCAACCTTGCATCACTTTTTCACAACCTTTTACCTCTTTGATCCCTTCTTTTCACCCCTTCTCTCGTTTTGGCAATTTTTAACACCCCAAAAGTGTTTTTGTAAGCTCAAATTTCATGTTTTTACTTTTTCTCTTTTTCTTTTCTTTTTCTTCTTTTTAGCTCATTGTTCAATTATAACTTGGGATATGATCAAACATCATATTTTGGCCTATTTCTTTCCTTCCTTCCTTATCACCCCCAATGTTCGGGTGTCTGGATGACTACACGCAAGTGCACGTGGTCGAACAAGTAGTAAGTGGCTCAAGTAAGCCAAGTATCGATCCCACAGGGACTGGACTGGGGCAAGTACCTCGAGTGTCAATTTATACTTAACTCTAAAAATGCAGACAACAATGTAAAGAAAAGTTTTTATATTTTGTTATCTAATTTTATACTACGGCTAAATAAATATACAGTGAGTCTGAACATGAATGTGAGCATGCTGAGGCTAAAACGAACATGAAAGAAATTAAGTATCGACATACATGGTTTATCTTTTCTCTGGTTGCTAGTCGAACTTATGCCTATGGATTAAAACTCTCGTGGCCCAGCTTAACAGAATCATGAACCTTCCCACCTACATGTCTGTGATAAGAAGAAATTCATGTTCTAGCCATACAAAACTACGATTCCACATGACTAATACGACTTTCAGGTATATTTTCTATCCTAAGGCCAAAGCAATTCTCAATTTTCCCAAACAAAGAACAGATCATATCCTATTAATTCACAACTTTCATTAGTACTCTCTCAGTGGCTTGGACTTTTTAGATATACATTAACATTGGCAGATATTAATGCAGTAAGAACAGAATTAATAGAACAACCATGAAGAAAGATGAAAGAACCAGATGATCAACAATTACATTTCAATGGTGTACCTAACACCTCAGCAAGAAGGAAATTAGCCACTTTCATTTTGTGGATTAAACATCACATCCAATGAGTGTAAATCAACCCACAAACAATTGAAAGAAAGAAGAAAGGGATAAGAGAAAAACCTAATATTTTCGTCCCCTCAACTGCCTGTAACCCACGTTCTTGCTCACCAAGTCAGATATGGCCAAATAAACCTAAGTGTGCTATTTATATTAGTAAGAATTTTCCCGGAATAACAAGCAACGTGTCCACGGTGCAACTCCGTGACTGCCCAAATGCGGAGGCTTTGTGGAAACTACCCAAAACTCGACCTAGGCAGCACCTGCCGCGTTGGCAGCGTGTCACGCTACCTGGGCAGCGATGGCAACTCCTTGTCGCGGGTGGCCTGCGGCTCGCGACACTGGCGGCGCTTCTGCTGTGCCTTCTTGCTGCCGTTGCGCGCATGCCTGGAATTGGCGTGGCTGGCGGCGCATGGGCGGCATGCACAGCGTGGCGCGCTGCCTGGCACAGCCAGCCTTGCCATGGCTCTCACTTGGCGACTTTTCGCCGCGCTTCCGAATCCATTCCTTTCCTTCACCAACTTCACGATTTAGTTCTAAAAATCATTGAAAACTACAAAACAAGGACTAATCATGTTGAATTGCTTTATCTTCACATTTATATATAAAATTACATGAAAATGTATAAAATACTTAGATAAATAAGGTTACTTTAAGTTATAAAGTATCACTTGGACATGCCACTATTTTTTGCCCAGCGATCACCTACCCCACATAAACCTTGTTCGTCCTCGAGCAAACCCTTTACATCTCATGTAAATGAAGACTCACACACATAACTAATTTAGCAAGATAATTCAAGTTACAGCTATACTGATTGCACGCAAGATACAAGTTAAAAATAGAGCATGCACAATTTAATCATCGAAATGAAATACAACTATGTTAAGACTTCCTAACCTCCAGAATCGACTCTCAATCTTAGCAAACTCGTGCAAATCAACTGATTAAGAAATCCCACATAATTTTATCGTCATTAAACATGTGCCCTCACGGGAAGAGAGTTACCCAATTTCACACGTAAAAACAATTTTTACATCACAACATGTGTGGGTACATGAATAAAATTACACTCCTCTCACAAAGAATTCATGTGCATCATGTCATGACCCATAAGCTTGCCCTTAATGTTTTACTCCACTAATTTGAGATGTACGAATGTAAGATCAAGTAGGACTTTTTGGAGTTGTAATGTAGCTCAGTGATGGGTAGGTACTATTATGGTCCATGTGACTATCTTCATTAAGCGCTGTACATCACGCCTCGTGTTGCGACTTCCCTTCCCTTGCTTCACCTTTTTATCCTTGGTAGTTTTCTTTTCTCTTCTGTTCCCCCATTTCTTCTATAGGAAATTTTAGCTTATTAGTAAGGAGTTTTATAATAATTTTTCATTCATTTGTTTTTTTACTCCTTACTAATAATCAACCATTTTCACACAAGTGCACCTTTGACCTTTCTCAGCACCACAGCTTCCACTTTCCTTTCTTTTCATTCTTCTCACTCTTTACTCTTTCAATTTTTCCTCTTTAAGCGCTTAGGAGCTTTGGGTCAAGTCTGAGCTAATGAAGAAAATTGATTAAGCTTATGTTGCAGCTATCAAAGAATAGGCTCAAAGCTCAATGGGGCTAACTAGGATTAATTTTCAAGGTAGGTAAAAACGAAGGATAAAACTTGGTTCATACAAGAAATGCCTAAATCATCTCCTACAATTCACATCCTTCGACACCGTTTATATACACACCAGGCAAGTTCTAGACATTTCACAATAGCACAGAATATTCAAAAAACTTTACACACTCATGGCACATGCTCAATTCAAGACACATTCCAGCAGACTCTTGCTCAGCTAATCACAATTCAAAATTAAACTTCAATAATCTTAGTCAAATTCAAGAGCCTAAGTGTCTCAAACAAGTTATACATTTGCATGCTTCAGCACTGAACATGCTTGCATCTCATAATCATGTACAGCATAACAAGAACATCAAGCATCAATTAGCTGGTTCAAAACCCGACATCTATGTCGACTAATTTTCCTCAAGGCGGTCGTCATCATCCGCTCGTTGGAGAAAGTCTCTACTATGACTACAAACATTATATCTGAGACGAAAAAATTTTATTCTTCGTCGGTTCAAAGACCCCCCCCGTCAGACAAACAAGAAAACCAACGGGTGATGAATTCATGCTTGACTCTAAAATATTTTCAAATTTCTCAATATTTTCACACAAGCATTACATTCACCAGCAATTTATTAATATAGAAAATTTTTGAAATTTTTTTTAAATTTCCCTTGAAATTTCCCTCACCCCACTTGAATCATGCTATGTCCTCTTAGCATCAAGAGTAACATTTACCACAAGTGTTTTTAAAAGAGGGTAGAAATACTCACAGTCTTTAGGCCTAGCCAACAGCATGCTTTAGTTTCAAATTTACACAAGTGGGTGTTGACCCCACTTTCTCTTCACGCTTGTTAGCTTCCTACTTCATGGGTACTCAGACTTCCCCCTCCATTTGTGCTTAACTCACCAAAACAGCAAAAGATAAAAACAATAAAATCAAATCAACTCAATGCAAGAAATTAAAATGGATACCCTTAAGGTTTGCCTCCCAAGCGGCGACGCCCTAATTTTGCGTGACGGCACGACGTCTGGCCCACTTTTTCACCCTTTTCCACTCCACCTTGAGGACCTGAATCTCACCCCTAATTTCTTCTCTAATTTCCTCTTATGCTCCTGGGGTGGTGGTGAAAAATTGTCAAGACTAAGCAGTGATCTCTTTGACGTTTATTGGTCCTTATAAGTAAGATGAAGTCATTTTTTCTATTGGAATCAATAAATTTCAGAATATAGCGGACTTTGGTCCTCCTCTTGACATTTCTCTATAAGCTCCGGAAGACGCCATTTCTATGTCGTCAACCAAACTCAAAGTAGAAAATACTTCGAGTGGGGTCCAAATGCACCTTGATTCTGAAACTGGCTATTGACCTCCTTACTTGTGCATACCTCTTCTCCGCATCAACATCTATCTCTCCGGTGGTGTCAAAATGGGGTATATATCCTTCTCCCTGAACGAATTTCCTGGTATGAAAATCATCACGGGGACACTCAAGGGTTTAATGTCGGGCTTCATCTGAAAATTCGTACCTTGCCTTCCTCTTGTAGTTCCTCTTGGCTATCTCCTACAAGCTGTCACCTGCAATTGATCCCAAGCTTCCTTCTCGGCAATCATCTCCATGAATTTAACGCTCATCCTTTTTAGAGCCTCTCTGCATTCTCCTCTTCCTTATCAATGTTGCCATTGCCTCCTTCATTGCTTCTGATTGCTCAAGGAGTTGTTTCGGCATGTCTTCTATTCGGTCTGGCGTCCCAAATCCTCATTTTCAGCATGCCTATATTTAGAAAAAACACAGAAGGATCATAGTAGGGGGGCTGCAGGGAGAACATGCGTCGGGCGACCATCCCAATGGCCATCTCCAGCCACCACATATGTTGCATGTGTTACAATGTTGCCACCAGTGGTGTCCTCCAAAATTCAGAAAAGGTTCGTCAAAACGCAATTATTCACCATTTTAAACCATTTTGTGTTCCACGATTTCATGTCAAGAAGGAAAGGGTATCAGAAAAAATCAAAAAGATTGAAAAGGAAAATCAAGCCAGTTGTCAGCACTAATATAAAGAAATAGCAAACTAACATGGAAAAAATAAATTTCGCCAATTGCCAGTCCCCGGCAGCAGCGCCAAAAACTTGTTCGGGTGTCTGGATGACTACACGCAAGTGCACGTGGTCGAACAAGTATTAAAGTGAAGCTTCAAACAGCCAAGAAATGTGATCCCACAGGAGAGTATGGACTACAGGCAAAATTACCTCGAGTGTCAATTTACTGTAACTCGAAAATGCAGACAACAATATGAAGAAAAGTTTTTATATTTTGTTATCTAATTTTATACTACAGCTAAAATAAATATACAAGTGAGTCTGAATACTGAATGTGAGCATGCGAGCTAAAAAACGAACGTATGAGAAATTAATTATCGACCATGGTTTTATCTTTTCTCCAGTTGCTAGTCGGAACTTAGGCCTATGGATTAAAACTCTCACAACCTTAAAAATCATGAACCTTCCGCCTACATGTCTGTGATAAGAAGAAATTCATGTTCTAGCCATACAAAACCGATTCCACACTTGACTAATACGACTTTCAGGTATATTTCTATCCTGAAGGTAAATCAATTTCTCAATTTTCCCAAACAAAGAACAGATCATATCCTATTAATTCTAGCTTTCCAGTTTCGTGCTCTCTCAGTGAAACCGGACTTTTAGATATACATTAACATTGGCAGATATCAATGCAGTGGGAGCAAATTAATAGAACAACCATGAAGAAAGAAAAGATGAAAGAACCAGATGATCAGTAACAATTACATTTCAATACAATTGTTCCTAACATAACAAGAAGTGAAATTAGCCCTCATTTGTGGATTAAACCATCATCAAATAATTAGTAAATCATACAAACAATTGAAAGAAAAGAAGAAAGGGATAGAGAAAAACCCTAAGATTTCGTCCCTCAGCTGCACTTGTAACCCACGTTCTTGCTCCACCAAGTCCAGAACATGGCCAAATAACCTAAGTGTGCTATTTATATTAGTAGGAATTTTTCCCGGAATAACAAGCAACGTGTCACGGAGTGCAACGCGGGCATTGCCTCCGACACGGCCCCAGCTGTGTGGAGGCTTTCACAAGAGCTGCCCAAAGACTCCGGCCCTAGGCAGCACCCTGCCGCGTTGACGCATGTCGCTACCTGGGCACGTGGCAACTCCTTGTCGCGGGTGGCCTCGTGACACAGCCAGCCTGGCGCTGCTGCTGTGCCTTCTTGCTGCGTTAACGCATGCAGGTGCAGCGTGGCACGAGCGCTGTCGCGACACTACCACACTGGCGTGGCACGCCTGTGCAGCCAGCCTTGCCTAGCCTCTCCTTGCCTGACTTTCGCCCGTTGCTTCACAGATCCATTCCCTTTCCTTCACCAACTTCACAGTTTAGTTCTAAATCATTGGAAACTACAAAACAAGGACTAATCATGTTGGTTAGCACATATCTTCACATTTATATAAAATTACATGAAAATGTATAAAATACTTAGATAAATAAGGTTACTTTAAGTTATAAAGTATCACTTGGACATGCTATTTTTGCCCGCGATCACCTTTCATACACTTTCCTGTTTTCATGACTTTTTCAAGGTGTCAAGGAGGATAGATTCAAAAGAGAGTCAACTTGAGAATTGGTATTAGCTTTCATTGCCGTTGATCAAGAAAAAGGTCAAGGAGGAGACTAGGGACACATGCATCATTTGCTAGGCTTTTTAGGCATATGTTGTGAGGGCACAAAGAGGAAGGCCACACGTTCTACATCCTCACAACCTTAGCCAATCCTAAGTTTGAGCACAAGTAGCAAGGCAAGTTCTATAGTGTGACCAAATAAAATGAACCAAGCAACATTCGTTTTCATACATCTAGGACATGGATATAAAAGTGACTAAACACTTACATCACTCTCAACTGAGAGCATTTGCCAACATTTCCATGTCACAAATAGAGGTATACAACTCAATATAAACTACGAAAACAATTTGATGAGGAGGGGGGCTTCATTTTCAAAAACCACTAATAAGCATGTAAATAACTCAATTCCCACCACCACCTAAATTAAAAATAATTTAAACCAAAGAAGACTCTACAATGAAGCTGGTATCCTTAAGAATGTCAGCCCTAATAATCCATTATCGGAACCTACACACTAGGATACTTAAGCATTATGTGCCATATTCAATGAAAAGTAAGCCTCTGAAAAGAACCATGGCTAAGAAAGAAGACTCACATAAGCAAAAAGAATCTATACTAAGAAAGAAAAGGAAGCTATACTAGGAAAGTAAAAAGAAAGGGCTAAAATGGATCACAATCATACACATCAATAACTCCATCAAAAGCATAATATCCATACAAATTAGAGTTTTTCATAATCAAACACACTTGCACAAATACCATCCATAAAGAAAAATGTTCAGCCCCACCCTAAAAATGGCTCGGTGTGTCATGCCCCAAAACAGGAGGACACCAGCAACCTCGACTGGAGGTGATCAAGCTAACTGTATAATATCTATAACTGTATCATAGAAGCTGGATAGTACCTGCACAGTCTCGGCAATAACAAAAGAAGCTGTAGAGACAGAGGCTATAATAAGTTAAATTGCACAGCAAAGGCCAGTGTGCCACTATGAACAGCTATACAACTAGTCCACACAAGCCTCTAGAGAGTAATAGCTGAAGTAAACGAGATGGGCCCCAACCTACCCAAATTGCACACAGAAACAAAATAAACAACAACGAACAAATCTAGAACGAGAGAAGCATACCACTATCACACACAAACTTTGGCTCCCTATTGTGTCTGACGATCTATGTGCCTCTACCCGTTGGCTCTCAACTACAATTGCACAGGAAGAGGGTCCCCGGAGAAGGGATATCGGTACGAATAAAAATGTACTGGTATAAAATGTTACAACTAAAAATACAAATATATCTAAAATCTTAAAGTTCAGAGAAAAGATAGGAGCCAGCTAAGAATTTGAAAACTACTATCAGAGCTAAATGTAACATTACATGGAATATAACTAAGTAGGTACATCTACAGGTATAACATCTTACAAATAATTTGCACGATCCTATAATCAAATATTGATTCGGCTAAGTAAGCAAATATTTTCCCTACTGAGAGGCCTGTCTCAGACATTTCATAACCAAGGGACAACTGCCCACCAGATGTGTGCCCAGGTCAGTGGTGAGTCCTTATGTCTCATATATCAAAGGACAACTCCCCATGGTCTGCAATCGTGTTGGTCATAAGTCATATCTCATCAAATATGCTGGGAAAACTGCACAACAAACATTACCTAGTCGATGGTGAGGTTGTAATTCTCATATCATCATCATAAATAAAACTAATACAGCTTACACTGAGCAATCTAATGCAGTAATAAATGAGAAATCATAGTACTGCGGCCTAGGTAGGCCTCATTTGTAGCATACAACTGCAAGTGAGTGCATATAACATGTTAAGCTAACACTTGAATACATAAACCATGTATTTAAACACATAAAAAATCATAAGAAGATGCAGACGACCCAAGGTTTCAAAAAAAATGCATAAATAAAGTTTGAACAGACCTTGGAACCCGAGTTAGCTAATGTTCAGCGTAAGGGAAGGTAGAGGTCTCCCTTCAGCCTTACATACACCATAACATAAAAATGAAAGGGTAAGAAACCATGTTAAGGCATCTTTATTTTGGTGGTCTCATTTTCCCTTACTAGGCTTGAAAGTGTTTCCTTAGTCTTAAGTTCGTTCACAATTTAGCGATTGGCGCTTTTACTCTTTTCATCCAGAAACCAGTTCTAAGCACCTAAAACATCACATACACATAATAAATGGGAAATTACCCTCCTTGGTGCCCATGATAAGGATAATTCAGACTCAATTTAAAACTGCAATAATAATCGTGAACAATCGTCTTTCCTTTGCAAATTGATCATTTCATTACTCTACCATTCAAACTTAGGGTTAAGTGTTCCTAAATATTTTTATAAAATGTTATTACATGCCTAATATGATTTCAAATACATGGAGATACTGGTTCCTTCAATAGTGAGTACAAAAATCATGGCGAAAAATATGAACAACGACACCTTTACATACCTTATCCCGGTGTGCTTCTTTAGCCAACCTTCTCCTTGTAACAACCAGCCCTTAAACTCCTCAATTTGTGATTTTATAGACAAAAAAGTCAATTTGTACCAAAAGTATGCATCCAAAAAATGTCCCCAGCCAACAGCCACAACAACAACAGCCAACGAACAACAACAACATTTAGTCACCTTTCTACACTTTGTTCTACTATGGCATTTTAAGGGAAAAGAAGATTAAATTAATTAAATTCCTCATAAATTATTCCTCTTACTACATGATATGTTTCCATCGAAAAATACTGCTCCAATCTTTAAAAAAAAAACAATGGACGAAGCTTCAGCAAAAGACACCAAAATGGCAGCCTAGTCTAACTACAGTTTCAAGCTTCTTAGCTACAAGATTTTGCAAGTTTAAAAAGTAAATTCTTACCTTCTTCCTTATATCAATTCCAACTAAAATAAATTAATCCAACTTATTATTTCCTCCAAAACACCATAGCAAAACGCATAACAACACAACAACTTCTCCATCAAGCTCTCCTTGCCTTCTCAATCAAGTTACTATTCATTTGCTTGTTTTGGTGATTTCTTGAGGTTCTTATTGAACTTTGTTGCTGTAAAATAGAGGGAAATATGGATCATAAATAGGCTGCTCAATTCTTGAAAGTTTGGAAAATGAAATATAAATGAAACATTTATATATATGTATGTATATATGTATATGTATATATGTATATGTATATGTATATATGTATATGTATATGTATATATATGTATATATATATATATACACACACATACGCCACATACACACTTAGGGGAAGTGGAGGTGTTTGAGACTGACTACATCACTGCTTGATAGTGCCACCTTAAAATACCTATAATGTTTTACTACGAACTCCAATTAATGAGCGATTTGATGTTCTGAAAACTGAACTCTATACCTTTGCATCTTTCAGCGCGATGCACCTTAGTCAAGAGGCTTGATGTAACGTCAACAATACACCTCATCTGAAAATTTTATTCAAACACCCATAAAACCATTCCTAATGTTTAAATGTGAATTATTGACAAAGTTGGAATGAAGCTTGATAAGGTTATAGGACTTCTAACTCATTATATATTGGGAAGTGTGATCGTTAAATTTGACCCTTACTTTTGAACTTCACATACTCTTCTCTCTTCCCTTCGTATATGTTTCCCTCCTCACCTATGAAAAATGTCAGCCGTACTTCCCTTAACATAGCACAAAATCATCAAACAATCACCAAAAAAATTCCGGGATGTAACATCCTCCCCCATAAAGCTTATTCATCCTCGAATAAGGATTAACTTCACTTAACACATTCTAGGAACATATAACCAAAAAACTAGTGAAACATAGAAAATACATACCTCGCTATCACGTCAACATCATAAATAAGTGAGGATAATTCCTCCTCATCTCTTCATCTGCTTTCCAAGTTACTTCTTCAACATTGTTACTTTGCCACAGTATTTTAACTAAGGTGACTTCCTTAGTTCTTTGAAACTTACTAACCCGTTGGTCAAGAATGGAAAACTAGGACCTCGTGGCAGGTCATTTCTCATAAATTTGAACATCCTCCTTGGGCATAATATGAGTTGGATCACACGATGCATTTTTGCGACATCAGGAAACATGAAATACGTGACGGACTACTACCAGCTCCGTGGTAACTCTAACTCATGAAGCCACTTGCGGCGTATCCCTATGTGGTCTTTAAGACCTAGTATACCTATAGTTACCTTTCCCTTTCTGTCAAAATGCATAACGCCCTTCATGGCGACACCTTTAAGACACCCAATCGCCAAGGGAAAACTCTAACGCTCGACGTAGTACTTCTACATAAGACTTCTACCTACTCTAGGAGGTTTGAAGTTGATCTCTGATCAGTTTCACTTTTATCAATACCCTACTGCACTAAATCCTGGCAGTCTCAAATAACTGCTCACTAAGTTCGAACCAACCCACCAGTGACCTGCTTTTTCCCATATAAAGCCTTATATGGGGCTGTTTGAATACTCACCGAGTAGATGTTATTGTAGGCAAACTCTCTCAAGGATACATAGTCCATGCCAGCTTCTGCAAAATCCAACACACAAGAATGGTGCATATCTTTGAGCATGTTTTGAATGGTGTATTGGCCTGTCCATCTATTTGATGATGAAATATTATTGAGACTTACCTGAGTGCCTAGGCCTTTTGGAAAGATTTTCATAAGTTTTTTTTGCTGTAAAATGAGCACTAATACAGAAATAATGGATAAGGGAACACATGAAGGCGAACTGTCTCAAAATATAAAGTCTAGCATAGTCCTCAACAACATAAGTAGTTCTGACAGGAAGGAAATGAGCTGATTTGGTCACCTTATCGACCAAAAAACCAAAATAAAATCGCTTCCTGCGTCAGAGCAAACCTGTAATAAAATCATATTGATTACCTCCCATTTCCACACACCGGGATCATTATATTGAGTCGAGGCCTCAGTCTCGATGCCGACCTTCACCTGCGGCAATTAGGACATTAGTCAAAAACTTATGATATCCTTCTTCATGCCATTCTACCAATACAGCTGCCTCAAGTCACAATAAATCTTTGTAGCACCTGGGTGTACTGATATTAGGAATAATGAGCCACATTCATGTCGTTCCCATACCTCACCCACACTAGGCACACATGAGCTGTATCAGGACCCATCTGGCACTGCAGTCAAACGGTTCTGCTTTGCTATAGTATGTATTCACTCAATGAGTAGTTATGTGTCGTCATATTGTTGCTTAACTTCCAATTGCAAGGATGATTCTATTGTACTCTATACCACAACACCCCCATCTCCAATTGCCAACTAAATGCAAATCCAAACTCTTTGTAAGACCTTTTCCATTTCGATCCAATCATCTAGATATGACTCAAGCTACCAATCGACTTGTAACTTAGCATTTTAACGCTGTAGTGTTTTTCCTTACCTTGATGATACAAAGTAATACATTATAATATTTTAGCATCTCTAGCCATCTTCTTTACCAAATTAAGATCTCTTTTGGAACAAGTATTGGAGACTCTTATGGCCTATGAATATGTCGACATGTACTCCCATAGGTAGTGATGTCAAATCTTCAGTGCGAACACTATGCGCTACCAACTCTGGGTTGTGAGTAGGGTATCTCTTCTCATGCTTCCTCGAGTTGTCTAGAAACTGTAAGGCGATTGTTGTGTTGCATTAGAACATAACCTCCAAACTCTGGAAGCATCACAACCAGACAACATAGCTGTCTGTACCCTTTGGAAGACTCAAGACAGGTACTAAAGTCAACCTATTCGTCAACTCCTGGAAACTCCGTTCACACGCCTCTAACCACTTGATTTGGTTTCTTTGAGTGTTAATGGCTCAGAGATAGTAGAAGCCTTCCACAAACTTGCAGTAAAAATTCTTGATACCAAGAAGCTACAAACCTCTATCAGATTCAAGGCCTGTGCCATCCCACCACAGCCTCTATTTTCATGCATCAACTTTTATACCTTCATCTATGATCATATGAAAAGAAGCTACAAATGCCAGCCAAATTCACATTTGAAAATTTAGCATACACCACGTACTCTAGAGAGTCTACAACACTGCTCTCAAATGATCACGTGATCTGCATCTGATCATGAATAAAAATAAAACATCATCAATGAAAATGATTCATAAAATACATCCATAAGGCCTAAATACCTTATACATCCCTTATCCATAAAAGTCACTGCTGGAGGCGTTAGTAAGCCCAAATGACATACATCACCAAACTCATAATGGTCGTATCCAGATTCAGAAAGTAGTCTTAGGGATATCAATAACCTCCCTAACTTGAAGCTGATGGTATCCAGACCTCAACTCAGTGCCAAAAAGAATCTAGCACCCTGTAACTATGTCAGCGATGTAATCACGGAGTAATCTTTATTGATGTTACTTGTTGCTTCTATAATCAATGCAGTATTCTGCTTTGGCCTTCTCTTTTCTGCAGCCTTTTGTTTTTGACACTGGGCCAGATAAAACCCTTCTTAAGAAAATCCTTCAATTTCTTATTTATTTCATTTAGATCTCTGGTCATTCTATATGGAGGTATGGATATCCACCCTAAATGCCTAAGCACATCAAATAGAAAATTTATCTCCCTTTCAGGAGGAATTCCAAGCAAATCCTCTGGAAAAAATTCTGGAAACTCATTTATGATAGGAACTGACTAAAGAGTCACAGGTTTACGTTCCAAATCTTACACAAACTAAATTGAGAAATACAACCCTTGGATATCAAATTTTGAACCTTCATATATGAAATAAGTTTACCTTTAGGTGTAGCGACACTACCTTACCCTCCCGAACTGGCTCGCCGGGAAAATGGAATCTAACAATCCTTGATCCTGTAATCCACATTAGCATAACACGCCGCCAACCAATACATACCCATAATGACATAAATCATGCATCTCTCAGCTCAACTAAATTAGTGGGGTCAGTTTATGTGCCCGGAAGCCTAAGGTCAAACCCGGGGAGTTCAAATGGAGAAAACTAGAAATTCTACACCGGATCATAAGAATAAGTGTTACTGGACCCTTGGGGATGACCACAAGTCGTTAGGTGACTTGTGAGGTGTTATCTTGGTTTTGGAATTGTGATTTGAAATCACCACGAGCATGAACACAGATGCATGGTCAGACCCTGCGACTCCGTTGAGTCAGTCGTGGTCAAGTTGGAGAAGAATCGGGGACTTTTGGGCGTCAGAGATGGTGACCACGAGTCATGGTCCTGTGAAGAGATCCGTTAGGTCCCTCGTGGGTCCCTTTGAGAAGAATTGGTGGTGCACTCTCTCAATACATTGTGGAGGTAATAGCTCGTACTTATTAAGTAACAACTCGTCTGATCCCTCTGTGAGAGACTGGCCGTCTGTTTTTCCCTGTGAGTTTATTAAGGGCTTTTCCGTAATTCCTATGATCCTAAGGCCTAAACTACATCATTTTAAGCTATGAATGATGAGTTTTAAGATGGAGTAAGTTCATTTTAGGCCCTAACACTCTTGCATGCAGAGTAGGGAGTCTGAGAGGTGATCAGGCTAATTCTTCCAGGTTTTCCATCAGTCTAACATAGGAAATCATGAAGTTATAGAATCAAATCTCTTTATGTATCTTGGGGTTATGAATGGGTAATTTGTTCTACATTCCTAATCTCTAATTCATGAAAAATCTGTGAGTTGATTCTATGGGGGTTTTAGCAATGTGTAGGTTCTCTAAAAGTAAACGATATGAGTATGTTTTAATTGATGGATTATGATTCATGGACAATAAGTTTTGTTATGTTTTCAATCACTAATCATGTTTACAAGTTTTACAAGTATATGGTACCCATTCATAAAGCTTATGAGAAGATGAGATTTATAGAAGTATGTTCATCATATGATGAATTGTGGATGAGAAAAATATGTTTTCAAGCTACCCACATGTTTATGATTATGTTTTAAGTAAATCAAGTTATTTTCAAGCATGTTGCAAGTATTGGGCAACCCATATGTTCAAGTATGACTATTATTATGATAATTAGCTTACCACATTGATTTTGAGTCTAGACTCCCAATTTTACTCGAAAACATGGTATATGGTTTCTCATGTATGATTTCAGATTTGTATGTTTATGATTATTCAGCTTCATCACTGACAGTGAACAAAGCTTTATTGAAAAACAATGGAGAGCATATGCATGTTTTTGGGGTAATTAATCTAGCACACAGTAGGATATTAGTCGCCCTATGCGCTGACACAAGCCAACATGGTATGATAGATTACATTAGGGACCTCCTTTGTGAGCTCCTGCCCCAGGGCGTTCTCAATGATATCGATATCATGGTAGCATCTCTAGCCCTAGGAAGGCTTTGAACGGCTGCACTTGCAAGTGTAGTTGGGACCACGTGGCTCTATCATGGTAATATCGGTTATATGAAGAGTCTCCCATTATTCCTCATGTTTTTAGTTATGCATGGTTATCATTCTGATATGTTTAAAGCAAGTTTGACCCAACATTCAGTTTTACTTATGATATTCAATTTTCAACTTTTCATTGATTCAGCTATGATATTCATTCATGATCGATTATGATTTCAGAAATTGCAGTGAAAGCCTTACTCTCAGAATCTTATTTTAATTACGTTTTAAATTATGCATGTTTAATGACTTTCTGCAGAAGTTTTATTTAGCTTGCATACTCGGTACATTCCATGTGCCCGACTGCATACTCTTTCTGTATGTTTCACGATCTGGGCCCGATACGAACTCAGCCATCGCAGCGATGCTCAAGTTGGCATCCATCTACTGGTGAGTCCTCATCTCCTGAGGACCATGCTTTATCAGTTTTCTTTATGTATTCAGTATCAAACTTGAAGTTAGTTACGATTTTGTCTATCAAATGTAATCATCTTGATTTGTGTATTTATGATGTTATGCTTAGTGAGACTTTCGCTAAGTTTATCAAGTTGATCTTCCGCTTTTATGTTGATTAGATGTTATGTTCATGCCTTTCCAATTGGCTCCGTTCCTTAGGTTTCCTTGTCTCATATCTCCAATCCGGGCCTATGGTAGAGGTCAGCGATAGTTTATCATATACTAACAATATATAATTCCTGATGAAAGCCATATAGGTAACACAAGATTTACCAATTGGTATAGAAACAGCAAATGGTCTAGATAATAATTCGAATTGCCGTCTCAAACTAACTTCAATAATGGTGTGACATAAGAGTATAGAACTAGGATTAATAAAGGCATACACTGCATGAGAATAATAATCAAAAGCACCTGTAACAACTTTTGGGTGATTCCCTCCGGGTCCTGTCGACCGCCCAAAGCATAAAATCGGTTATAGGTTTCCACTGGAACCATAAGCCTCTCCCTGCCATGGCCTGCAAATTAAGGATCAGTTCTGGAGGTCAAGACCAAGGATGACGAAGCAGCTGAATCCTAGTGATGCACTGCGCAGTCTCTCAGGCCTATCTGTGTCCCTTATAAAGTTCCCTGGCTGCCCACAATGATATCATACATTCTACCCTAATGGCACAAACCTAGGTGGGACCTCCACACTAAGTACAAGGCAGCACCGATACTCTCCCCTGCCTCCTCCTTCCACATAGGCTTCAGGTAGAGAGATAGGCCCTAGTCTCTCCTCTATCAAGAAGTTGAGTGGGGGCACTCCTACTGATCTACGACTAACTGCTGAGATCAATCAGCCCCTTGGTCACTCTCGTCAGGTAGGATCTCCGTCCTAGCTCTCTCTCTCTTTCTTTGCTCCCATTGTCTCTGAGCATCCCGTAACTGATGAGCCATCCTCCATCCTTTTGATGAAAGCTGAGTTTGTGCAATGTCCATATGCTTCTAAGTAGATACCCCCTAATAGTCATGAGCTATATGATGCCTAGCCCTATCACAAATCGATATATATTCTACTCTCCGTCATCTGAACCATGTGCGAAAACGCATACCTAGCCAAAGAATTAAACCCAATACTATACTCCTTGCACGCATACTGCCCTGCTCTAGGTGCAAAAAACTGCTCAACTCAAATCTATCGAAGCTCCCACATAGGGAAGGTACTGGTGCATAAAGACCCCTCACGAGAACTCACACCCTTAGTTGGCGGATTGCATCGGCTCCCTCTGAAACGAGCCCAAGCCTCATACCGCAATATAGCCATATCAAATAGTCACGAAAGGCCGCCAAATATACCTCTCTCAGTCACTATAGCCCGCATCACCTTTAGTACCTATATGTCACGATCCGGCTGAAGTCCTAAAAATCCTCACTTGGCTCACGATCCAATAATAATTATGGCTCAGCGCTCAAGAGCTCACAGAGCTCTGGAACTCTGGGTGATCTCGACCTTTGTTCCCCTCGTCGCCTCAACACCGCCACACTCTGGCTTTTTGCAGCTATACGAGCCATCAGCGCTGAACAGCTTCCCCTCAAACTCTGCCCCTCCAAACCAGGCGAGGGTGCTACAAGTATTGAAGGGTCTTCCACTCTATCACCTCATGTATCCTAAAGGGTGGGAGGAACAAGAGAGGTCTATATCTTTGCAACCCTAAATGGAATTTTGAGAAGAGCTGTAGTATTTGGGGTAGGAGACTCACCCTAAGCCTCTAATCTATCTCCATGATCTACTGAAGGGTGAATTGGTTCCCTATCCCATTGCTATACCGATCAAAACCGCGTAGTCATCTTCTTCGTCACGCACAACCTCTGAAACAATAGCACAATTTAGATACCGCCCACGATTGCACTCCTAAAAACATGAAGTTTTAGTAAAACGATTGAAACAACTCCTAAATGCCCTTTAGCCTTCTGATTATAAGTATGGTGCACAATATACCATAAAGCAGGGACCCTACTAGACATGTTCATGTGTACTCACTGGGACACGACTTCGCTTTGATACCAGTTTTGTCACACTCAAAAACTAGGAAGGCTTGGCCGGTCCTCTACCGACTTCCCGAAGATGACGTGCTATCATCTCTCTCAACTATGGCATAAAGGCCCGCTACGCCACCTTCCCTTGACTTTGACAATAACAAAAGCAACTATAAAGTTGAACAAATATAATAAAGCTAAACTACACAACGAAAGGCCAACAAGGCCACACTGCTTGAGAAACTTGACTATACAGCTTCATAAGATCCACACAAGACTCTAGAGATAATAAGCTAAAATACATGAGACAAGGCCGAGAATACCGTTGCACATCAAACGCTAAAATAAAAACACTGGAACATGGCTCCTGGAAGAGGGGCATACCAACTCTCTGCTGACTTTGGCTCCCATTGCATCTGACGGTCTAAAGCCTTTGCTGTGCATGCAGCACGATTGCATAAAAAGGGGTACCCAGGCAAAAGGACATCAATATGAATGAAATGTACTGGTATGAAATGTTGCAACTGAAAATACAAATATATAAAATATTGAGATTGAAACATAGGAGCCTGCTAAGAATTTGGAAACTCATATCAGACTAAATGTAACACATTACATGAATATAACCAAGTAGGTACATCTGCAAGTCCAGGAAATCTTACAGATAGGCTACACAATTTGTAATTAAATACTGATTCGGCTAAATCAAGCAAATACTACCTATCAAAGAGGGCCTGTCTCGGAGATTTCATAACTAACGGACAACTACCCCATAGATGTATGGAGTCAATGGTGAGGTCATAAGTCATATATCAAGGAAAACTTCCCACCAGACGTAACAAGTAGAGTGGTAAGGTCATAAATCTCCTTATCATCAAATATTCCTAAGGATATTGCTAACCGGACATACTAAGTCAATTTGATGAGGTCGTAAGTCTTATATCATCAAATGTTCCAAAAACAATTTCCCACCGGATGTAGCAGGTCGATGGTGAGGTTATAAGTCTCATATCATCGTCATAAATAAAACTGATACAGCTTGCAGGCCAATCTAACCATAGCATAATAAATGAGAAATCATAGTACTCTAAACCCTAGGTAGGCCTCATTTGTAGCACATACAACTACTAAAGTGAGTGCATATAACATGTTAAGCTAACAATTAGTAAATATATACATATATTTTAGACTCATAAAGATTGTAAGAATATGTGAATGACCCAAGAGTTTCAAAGAGATGCATAAATAAAGTTTGAAGGGACCTTGGAACCGGAGGCTCGCTAATTTGATATTCTGCTAAGGGAGAGGAACTAGGGGTCTCCCTTCCAGCCTTACATACTCCATAATATGTATGAGAAAAGGTAAGCAACCATTTTAATGCATTTTCATTTAGTGTCTCATTTTTCCTTACTAGGCTTGAAAGTGTTTCCTTAGTCTTAAGTTCGTTCTTAATTTAGTGATAGTCTCTTTTACTCTTTTCATCCAGCAACAAGTTCTAAACACATATAATATCACGCCAAACATAATATTTAGTGAAGTACCAGCTCATAGTGCCCATGATAAAGGGACTTCAGACTCGATTAAAACTATGACAATAATCGTAAGCAATGTGTCTTTCTTTGGTGAATATTTAATTCTTTCTATCATTCAAACTTAAGGTTAAGTGTTCCTAACCCTTTTGAAATTAGAATATTACATGCCTCAATATGAGTTCAAATACATGGAGATATTGGTCCCTTCAATGGTACAAAGTGATTCTTCAGAAAATCAAGGACAACAGCGCCTTCCATACCTTATTCCAATGTGCTTCTTTAGACAACCTTCTCTTCAAAACCGGCCTTCCAACTCTCAATTTCTTGAGTTTATAGACAGTATCAATTCTAATTTGTACCAACTGTGAAGCCAAACCATTTCCCCTACTGGCATCCATAACAACAACAACCACCAATGACAACAACAACATTTAGTCACCTTTCTACACCTTATTCTACTAAATTTTAAGGGAAAAGAAGGAAAATTACCTAAATTCTCTAGAAATTATTCCTCACAACATGATATGTTTCCATCCAAAAAAGACTTCTCCAATCCTTAAAAAAATAGATAGAAGCTTCAGCAAAAAGACGCAAAGTGGCAGCCCTAGTCTAACTTCCGATTTCAAGCTTTTAGCTAAGATTTTGCAAGTTTAAAAGATAGAATTCTTACCTCCTTCCTCGTATCCAATCCTTACTAAAGAGAGTGTATTCCAGCTTGTTACTGCCTCCAAAACGCATCATCAATGTAGCAACAACACAATAACAATATACAGCTTGTACTTCCCTTAACTTATTATACAATCATCAAATAATCACCAAAAAAATTTCTGCGATGTAACACAGTTCCCTCAATGCATAGAAAAACAAAATGAAAGGAATTAAGAGTGGAAAAAACTCTCTGTAATGCTTAGATCTCTCTACTAAATTAGGTGGTGATAGGCTAGCCTTTTATCATGAGCACAGCGTCGAATCTCATCTCGTGAAATATGTATCGTCCTCATGCGGGCCTCCTCCTCTGCTAGGAGAACAGCTGAAGCCGTTGATGCATGTGTTGTTCCCTTTCCATATCTAATAAAGGGCAGGAGCTGTTTAGGCGAGTTTGAGGTAGGAATTTGCTCTTTTGGAGTGCTATGAGTGGTTGGAACTGGTGGTGACTGGACTGAGTTTGATCTCTGGGTGGACTAGCACCACAAAGTTGAAATCCGCCCGATCTCTTTGGCAATGGATAGTTTCTACAATCCCACCAATGGTATCACGGACCTCCTCTGCAGCGACTCTCACATATTTACAACTCCAAGACAGATCTGAGTATATGAATCAGCTAGGAGGCTCAATATATCTGAAGAACTAGAACCTCCTTTAAACTGGCTCAGTTTCGCATCCATGACCTCTATGAGCTCACGGCTATGTCCCTAGAGTGGCGGAAGGCTCGCTCAATAATCTTGTGAGTGTTGTTGCTCCTCTCTATCCAATCTTGAGGCCAAACCAGTCATTGAATCTCTAGAGCTAAGTAATGGCCTCATTGGTGTGGATGAATGGTATAGTAGTGGCTGGATCTCTCTTACATTACTTGCTCGACTCATAGTGGGCTGTGATGTGAACCTCAATTTGGATGCCCTAACCTTATGTGAGTGGGCCTACTCGGTACTGGTAAATCTAGGGCAGCTCGGCAGGGTGACCATAAGTGTCATCACCCATCCTGGTGATATCTTTTCACTTGGTGAGCATCGGTGAATAAGTCCTCCTCGGTAGGATACAGTTTTTGCCCTCTGGCACAATATAATACAAAAGCATGGGAATGTAGAGATGAGGTAGTCTGAATGGCGCTATCCTTCAACTCCAAATGAACCATTTGGCTTGAGTGTCTATCCTCTTCTTGTCCATGATAAGATGATGTCTTTAAGTGAATTTATTTGTAAGCTCTTCATTGGACATATCCTGCTACATGAAATGTTCCACCAAAACTTGGCCAGAAGCTGTTCTCTCTTGAAAATATCGGTTTGTCTCAAGAGTAGCCCACACTGGTGTACCCCTGGATTACTCCCGGCCATCCACCCTCCTAGCTTGCCCAGCCTCGGCGACTATCTCCATCATCGAAGGTGTCACCACCTCATAATTATCTCCAAAATAGTATTGATTGATCACCTCCCGGGCGGTATCAAATGACACTTGCCTGATAACCACTGACATCAGTGGCTCAATCTACATCTTCAACACTGGATTTGATCATAAGAGGATCATCCATATACAATTAAAAAACTCGCAGATAGTGTTTAAATGTACTAGCCCACCAGGCGGAATAGAAACTCCGGTGTTGGAGATACATTTGCTCCGTGATCTTGGGGTATAGTTATAAGCCATTGGAGCTAATATTATGCTCCTTAGTAATACTCCGATGGGGTCTCCCATTAACGGCCTCTCGCCCCTAGAAATATCGCTCCTAGCACCCTAAACCCAGTCCATCGAAGCGTGTACATCTCCTCCCCTATTATTTCTATCTCAGCACGCTATAACTGCGAGAGGAGGTTTGTTGGAAGATTCCTCCTCGGTAGACTCGACTCAGAAATGTCAATTTGGGCCCCATGGTCTGGGCCTGACCACGATCTACACCAACTGGGTTGAGATCCCAGAGATGTCTCTGTAGATGCCACCCGAAGGGAATAGGTGACGCATCTACTTCTCGTGGTCCTCTTGCTACGGAGGTAAATTACTCCCTCCTCATCTCGTCCCCTAAGTTGGGACCTCTTCAGTGTAATTATATTTCCTTCTCTAGGTACAGCTCTTTTTTTGGTGGCATTACCTGTGACCATGGACAAATTTGTCAGAACATGGACTAAGGGTAACATGAAATCGAAAAAAAATTCAATGGATAAAAATTTGGAAGACGTTATACTACGTAGGGATGGATCGTACCCTATACCGTGGATTGACCCCAGAAGTTTCAAGTCCATTGTTTCAATGGACGATTTTACGGATCGTCTTTCAAAGGCGGTCCATACCTTGAGTCATCCTTTTGACTCAGTAAGCTTAGGTGTTTGATGGAGATGTAAGCGATCTATCTTAGGAAAATCATCAATTCCCTCCGTTCTTTGAGGGTTCAACACAGTTCCAACATTTTAGGCAATTCAAATTTGAAAAAAAAGAAAACATACCGTGGGATGGGGATATATCAATTTCAAGATCATTAATCAATTTATCAGCATTTAGCTCAATCAAACAATCACCCAGCCCCTGTGCAAATTTCTATAGGGTACCCTTCTCCCCCAAGTCATACTCCAAGAATAGGTTCACAATACCCCAAGTCAATACATCATACAAATCACATTTGGGAATTCAAGAAGAAAAATACGAGAAAAATTACCTAGATACTTCAAGTGCTCGTGTGTGCTTGATTGGAAGAAATGCACGAAATTTCGGGCTTCAAAATCACCGATTGTGTGCAGAACGTTGTGTGCTTTTGATGGATGCAATGCATATATCGAGTAATATAGAAAGCAAAAATGGAGGTTTAGCAATGTGGAAGAGATTAAAGGGAGAATGAGGAAGAGAAAGAAGGAGTATTGTGTCGAAAAATGTGCACAGTAATGCCCCTTTTGATTTCCATTCAAAAACTCTCATGGGTCGGGTCGGTTCAGCCCGGTAGTGGCTTATTAAAAGCCTGGAAAAAATTGTAAAGACACAGGCCAACTCCATCTCAAAAAATACCCATACAACAATTTTAAAATCAAACACGTTTCCAGTGGCGGATGATCGTCTAGGTAGAGGTCCATACACATTAGTTTCAAACTCTTGCCCTTTCTTTCAGAACTTAACCACATACTAAGATGGTAAGTATCGGTCCATCGAGACGGTCTTTCTGTTCCACCTTCATTTGTATACCATAATTCCGCGCTTTTTTCTGTTACCATTCAATTTCCTCCATTTTTCAAGTGTACCTACGTACATCAACTTCCCATTAGTCCAAAATGCTTGGAGTTGCCTCCCAAGTGTTTAACTTAACATCGACACACGACATGGATACTACACAAGGATTTAGCATCTCTTGAGTTGCCTCCCAAAGTGCCTGATTTGCTGTCGTGGAACAGTGACAAACTACGATCATGAACATGGTGAACCATCCTAGGGACGAACTTCCTCACACCCATTTCCCTATTTTGGTTCACAAAGGTACTGCTTCACCCATTTTGATTTGGATTTCTTTCTCTTGGGTGATGCAGCAATGGTATGTTCAGCCACATCAGCAGCAGTTTTCTCCACATTAACAATAAAGATGTCCCCAACTGCTATGGGAAACAAATGACCTCTCCCAACTTTGAAGGTGATGCTTTCATTCTTGACCTGAAACATGATTTCGTGCTTTTCTGAGTCCATCAAGGGCCTTATAGTATCCATAAAAGGTCTCCAAATCATGATAAAATACCCAATCTATATCACCAGTTTAGAACCACCAAAATCAATCAGGAAACACAAACTTTCACTAGCACATATTCCACCACCTCACTAGTATCGATGTGTTGTGAGTTAACCTTAAACACTTAAGTGGAGAAGATAGCATGGTGTATTTGTATGGATATGGAAATTTGTTATTTTCAAGAAAATATAGATATTTAGACTAAGTGTGCAAAAGATGGAGAAAATGCAGAAAAGTGGCTAAGTACGGACCTTAGTACAGCCATCCTAGTCACCAGGTTGTCTTGAGATTCGTGGGAAAGGTAGTACCAAAGTGTGAGGCAAATACAACTTATATTTCAATGGTGCAAGCCGTATTACCATCCTGGTATGAACCGTACCATTGTAGTCATAGTAAATTCAAGAAGACTCACAGGACAAGTATCTAGTAGGGGTAGCAACCAAAAGTCATGAGAACTACCAGACCGTTACCAAGGAATCATGGAGAGCCTATAATAAGAGAAGGCTGGCAGATCTCAAGGTAAGAGACGCAGTCACGAGTAGTGAAACTGAGGTACGAGTCATCTCAATCCATTCGTGAAAGTTAACAAAGAATGCCAGAAAGTGCAAGTTCAAACCATGGGAAGATTGTGTACCACTCCTAGTTCTTAGTGCAGTCATACAATTCAACACTTAGTTAGATTCGAGCGGATGTCCAAACAATGCGAGTCAAGGTACGACCTGTACAATCTATTGCAGGTCATAGGTAGAGAGAGCAGCGACAGTTTTTGGTAGTTTTCCTGTTTACTCGGAGAAGGTTCAAATATTTTTATAAATACTTTTTAAGTTATTTTTAGTGAAGGCGATTATTGAGTTCATCTTATGAAACACATTGGAGAGACAAGTTATTGATATACAACTAATTCAGTCTTGGAGATTTTCTTGCCTTCAAGTTCTCTTCCATGTTCTCGTTATTCTTCATCGTTGTTGCCAATAATCAAGCAAGTTTCTTTTCAATCATCTTTGTAAGTATTCAATTATGTGTTTGTCTATGAATGCTAATAACAATCTTAGAATCATGAGAGGCTAAAACACCTCCACAACTAGAGTTGTGGATACCATGGTGAATTAACAAACTAGGGTTACACAAAGTGATTCTAAACCAATACTAAACATTTGTATTGTAGTCTCTTCATCTTTAATGTTTCTTAATGAAGCACAACGTTAAGACTTGCCCTAATTCTTTACTTGCTTGAACCTAGAAAGTAGATATTAGAAAAGGGTACAACAAAGCCTTGATCTTTATGGATGCATTGTATGACAGTTGCGGTTACCCAGTGTAGTTAATTTGGAATAAATTGATAACGGTTGGTGGAAATAGCTCATGATACCTAACCTGGTGATTGAATATAGTCTTCCAATAGGGATGAACTAGTCATTTGGATGAATCCTAGTTATCAGTTCTACAAGTAAGCATCTTGGGATAGATCACACGCGTGTAAGCTCAAAGTAGCTATGAACCCATGGGCAACACTTACCCTAGTTAATTACATATATTGGTAAACAACAACCACTTCTCAATCCTGTCTTATAATTGTTTCCCTTTTGGAGTAGAATACTTAAAAGCTTAAGCTACCTGCATTATTCTATATCTTGACCATATTCTTTGTAGGATTGACCTAACCTTTGTTGGGTTATACATGGACAATGTTCGCATCATACTATTCTGATGGTGTGATTTGAACATTATCAAAATGAGCATCGTTGCCAGGGAATGCGATTAGGATTATAGTAATTGATGTATTTAACTTTTAGTTATTGTTTCACCTCATTACGTTTTCTTTTTATTTCTGACACTCACAGGTTGTCTCTTGGTGAATGCCAAGTACTCGAAATGGACGGAAACACGATTCCTGTTAATCTTGAACTAGAGCAAACACAGTAGAATAAGAGAGCCATGAGCAAAAGATGCCGCATTGAAAGCTCGATAAAACTGCACTTCAAGAAGTCGAGGATGCTCGGATGAAGTAGTGAATGTTGGCCTCCTTGGAAGGAAATAGAGAACAGAATATTCTCCTCGGTTCTTTTTGATGAGGATGACTGGATATTGATGAAGTCGGGTCAGGCTGGAGCTATCATGACCACCACCACCTTTGCCTGCGAATAAGTTTCCACTAACATCTTTGCCTGCTGGGGCAAAGTTTCCACCAACACCTTTGCCTGTTGGGGCAAGTTTGGCATCACTAACACCATGATACAGTTGCTCAACATGAAAGAGGTGTTTAGTGGTCATGTAGGTAGAAAATGCCAACCTGCACTTGATGAACCGTCCGGAATACCGTACAGGTTACCAAGTGTAAGCCAAGATGCAATAAAGGTTTAGACTTTTCCCTTCTCTCTTTCTAGAGGCCACTTTATAGTTATCGAAATTTCCCAATGACTCCATTACCAATGGAGCGAGCTTAGCGAGGCTTTCCTAGAAAGGTTCTTCTCACCCTCCGAGGATGCTACAACAAAAAGGGGGCGAGATTCATAACTTTTCGACAACTGAAAACAGAGGCACTTCATGAACCTGGTTGAGACTTAAAAGCTAATGATGCCTAGACATAAAATTCCAGATGATATTTGTTGGAGATTTTTTACGGGTTCTTAAATAACAGCACAAAAAGTTGTACTTGAGATCTGCAGTGGGGAGGAGCAGCGTGGAGTCACACTGGGGGCTGCCATTATTGGACAGAGTGATTAAGATTAACATGGCTTGGCACATCAGGGAAGCAAAATCAACTGCAGGTATGTATTGTTATTGGTGTGATTACGAATCAACGAAAAAAAGGAGGAGCGTGATTAGGAGTTGGCTCATATGCGGACATCATTATGCTAACTCCATGAAGCATATCTCTGTGACAGCTGTGGGCTGAAGAGGTAAATGCAGTGGGAGCTCAGGTCAGGAATGGGTAGGTGCATTCAGATTCCAAGGAGGCAAATTTTTAGAAAACTGGGAGGTTGATTTTCGGACAGCCCAAGGGTCTAGATAGGACTCTTGGCTCAAGGTTACGAAAATCAAAGGTCAAACAGTATCTAGACAACTATAACAAAAATGGGGTATAGAGATAGGAGCCGAGGTAGTGAGCAGAGGAGGAATGGAGAAAAGAATGATGGTTACCGCAACAGATCGACTGGGTTTGTATGTTCCTTCTAATGCACGTGAGGGTGAGGTGGACCCTCAAGGTGGAGAACATGATGGTTGAGATGCTCGAAAAGGTAAATTCCACCGATGATCGGAGTAGAGATATTCGGGGGATATATCGAGTATAGATTAAAGTTGAATCGCATACCACTATGATCAAATAGAATGAGTAGCAGCAGTCAGGATATGAAGCTACTAAACAAAATGAGAGCACTTCCCTAACAAAAGCCGAGTGCAGAATTCAAAAAATTGATAGTCACTTGTATGGCTATAAATATTGGAGTGGAAAGACCACAGTTGACCCCCCTCGTCGGTTGTAGTTGTGATGGAAAGACAAAAGGAGATTGAGCTTGGTAGGAAGATGAGATTCTTGTGCATGAGCTCATAAGGGTGAGGCTAAGTTGGCTAGGGCTGGTGGTGCAAAAGTCCAAAGCTGATAATGGTAGAAGCAAGGGGCATGCAAATTTATAAAGGCTATCCCTCGAGCACCGCCACTATTCCCTCAAGGATGAAGAAAAGGTGGAAGATGGTAAGTTCCAAAAATTTCTCTCTATGCTTAAATAGTTATCTGTGAACATACCATCGTCGAGGCATTGGGTAAATGCTTGGGTATGCCAAGTTCATGAAGGACCTTGTGACTAAGAAGAGGTCTATGAGCTATGAGTCGGTAGGTAACTTCCATCATTGCAGTACCATAACTGGGTCTAGCTCAAAGAAGGAGGATCCATGTGCCTTCACTCATTCAGTGTACGATTGATGATTTGAGTTTGCGAAGGCACTTTGTGATTTAGGAAATAGCATCAACTATTGCCATTAGTTGTATTCAAGCAACTGCGTTTGGAGACCCCACACCAACATCAATGCGGCTATTGATGGAAGACGCCATACAGCCAAAAAGCCAGTGGGGATCCATTCGATGTGCTTGTCAAAGTGGATCATCTTCCCATTGGACTTTGTAATCTAGATTGCGAGGTTATTTTGAGTCCCCATTATGGGGCGACATTCTTTGGCCTCCTAGAGAGCTTTGGTGGATGTTGAAGCTAACCAACTAAGATCAGGATAAATAAAGGAGTCACTTTTGATGTCTGCAGGTCAATGAAGCAGCTTAATAAGTTTAGGGTTGTCACCGGCCCAATCGATGATTTTGAGTTTCCTGATGACTTGGTAGTCCGAGACTGCGTCATGCGACGTTAAATCAGGAGCTTATTGGGAGGCAACCCATTAGGTGGTTTAGTGAAGTTTGAGCAGACCACTTGCGTCATGCCGTGACGTTAAATCAAGCCTTCTTGGGAGGAAACCCAAGTATCTTAACTTTTGGGTGTTCGGTGTCTGTAGTGAAACAAAAACAAGTGGGTGAAAATTGTAGCATGAGTTATTCTATGAATCTCAGTATGAGTCATATTACTATTGTGACTCTCGTAGTATCATTGTTCGTGGTTCCATGCAGAGACTGAGCTAAAGCAAGAGTTTATGTTACGGTTGGTTATTACAAATCGTACCTATGTTGTACGGGTTGTACTACTTGCAATGGTAAACCATGCCAAGTGGAGTTGAGAGAAGAAGTGATCAACTATAGGCCATAGTACCTTGGTTCGTACCACAGTGATATAAGTCGTACCATGTGTTGTAGGTCCCAGGTGAGTTTCAAAGTCTCTTGCTACGAGTCAAGGGACGAGCCGTAGCTGGCTCGTGGTAGCATGCGTCGTGACGGGCTGGTGTGAATTAGACACGACTTGACCAATTTCTCAAATATCTGCCCTAACCTATTTAAAATCAATTTAATTCACTCCCACACAAACATAACTTTTAAACCCACAACTATACTTTATTATACACACCCATAACTCAAAATTCCAATTGATTCAAGCTCAAATTGGTGCAAGTTTACACCTATACAATCGAAACTCATACCCAGCTCAAACAACATAAGAAAGCTGAGAGAAGCTGCGAAATTCAATGCAGTAAACATGTTAAATTTGGAAAATAACTTGCTCTATATGAACTGATTGATAGATGTGATTTCTCAAACTCACCAAAAATTGGTTAAGGAAGATGATCAGTAGCTTGTGTGATTCAGTGAATGGGTAGAAACTTAAATGCTCAAACATTAAAATTGGGTTGTTGAAAAATTGAGTAACGGGGTGTGAAATGGGTTGGGAATGAACTGGGTAGGTCTAAACAATGAACATTGTGTTAGCCTAAAAATGGAAAACATAGGGAAGTCTGGTACCCAAAACAAAGTAATTGTTTGCCTGAACAACTGAACAAAATAAGGTGAGGGCAGGCTTCCATGAGTCTTCCTACAACTCGTGATTTCATACCACGGCTCTCGTATGGTGGGACTGTCCCAAGTCAATAAAAGTGTAAGTGTTGGTACAATACTTAGTACGATTCATAGCATCCTACTACGAGTCATACCTGGTGATCGTACCATGAGGTAGAAAGGGTCAAAGTTCACAAATAACGGTACGACCCTTTGTATGACTCGAGAACCTAATCATGAACTTGTCAAAATGGAGTACAAAAAGATAGTAACTATGAATCTTAGTACAGTCCTCATATGACTCTTGGTACAAATCTAGCCACCTGCCTGGTACAGGTCATACCAAGAAATCGTGAAAGAATCATCATGAACTATATGAGTCTTGGTGCAAGTCGTATTACCATCATGGTATGACATACAATAGACTCATGGAAAGTACGGACAATTTTTCTTTATTTCTTTTCTCTCATATCATGCTGCCTTCTTCTACTCCACAAGTATAATGAAAGAGCATCAAAACTACCCAAGACAAAGGGCTAAAGTTGAAAATTTCCTTGCTCAAGGGCATTGGGAATGAGCCCTCGGCTGCGATCATCTGAGCAACACTAGTGGTTCGTGGAGAATACGAGAGTTGGATGCCTCCGACGATGAGCCATGAACCCACTGGGCACAGGCTAGAGCTCAGGCCGGCCCGGCAACAACCCATCTACTGGAGCTCCCCAGTCTGAGGAGGGGCTGAGAGTCAAAGGTCCAGGACAGGCAGTCGGAGGCCCAACACAAGATGGAAACAATAGGGTAGATTAGAAGAAGGAGATGATGTAGAAAACTGAGACCCACCCCGGTGAGACGTTCTATGAGGTGGCATGTGTGCTAAGGGAATAAAGAGATCTATGAGCGGGAGGCTTGGTGCTCATCCAAGGGTCGACCAAGGCGTAGCATTGAAGAAGCTGTGAATCCTCAACTTTGGTGCCTTGAAGAGTTGAGGAGACAAGCGGATCTTCAACTTCTATTGGTTTGATTGGATGGCTAGGACCCCTAGCCACAGTCAGAGATGGTCAGGGAGTTCTGTACCAACACAACACTAAGAGTAGAATGCACAGACAGGCAATAGACTAAAGGAGCAGCCCAAACATTGGTAGTAGTTTGAGGGCAAGAAGTCAAGATATTAGAGAAACCATTGCAGATGCTCTATGGACCACAGTTCATAGCTCCATCATCCACAACAGAGTTCGACCATCGGATAGATTCCCTAAAATGGGTTAAGTAGTTGGGTCATTAGAGTAGAACTCACGTGGTTAGCTGGAGTCTAGCTGAGACAAGGAGAAGCGAGTGGTGTTTGGTGGAAAAGAGGTCACTAAGCCTCACTGAACTTCATCGCATGGCCCCAATTTGGACACTAATCTACAGTAGATGATGCCAACCATGAACGATAACACTCTCAGTGCAGATAAGAAACTGTTATACATCATGTCCCGATATGGCAATAACATCCAAAAGAACGATTTCTAATGAAATTTGGGATTGTGCTCTTGGTTTGAGCACCACTATGCCATTTTCAAGCCTCATTTATTGGATGTGCAGAGACACAGGGTGGGTGCTGATAGATGTTGATGTGGAGATTACAGGCCAAAAGGCTGCTGATAGGGTTAGTGCCCAGGGATAAGAAGAACCCGATAGGCTGGGTTAGACCTACCACGGTCTTAGTACCTACAAGCATCTAGGGGCGGCCGAGGTTAATGCCTCCACCTTAGTGATTCAGATAAGACACTGGCTACAGGGTCGTCCATATAAAGCAGCTCTGGCTGTACTTCCTCTGCACCTCTGATGGGTCTCCCAAGCCCAGACCCAGGTGGGTATATGTTGGTCCCTACCATGATTTCACTAAATATGGCTAAAGGCTAATGGTGGCCAGGAAAATGTGATCCTGTGGAAACATCAAGCCTTGGGTGAAGGCAGAGCCCGAGGAAGGTCGTGAGGGGTTGCATGATCGGATAGATGGGTTTGAGTGTCATTTTAATGAGTGCCCTAACTAAGCTTCCAGTTCCTCAGTAACCTCGGGAAGGAGTTAGGGATCTTTGAAGCCAAAATGAGGTGTCATCTAGACAATCGGCGATTCTAGCAACCTATTTTCGGACTTAGTTGTTGAGCTCGATGAGAAGCTCGATTTGGAGGCATATTAAGGCCCGATGGTTACTAGTGTAGGAAAAGGGAAGAAGAGGGTCTCGGAGAAAGTTGAAAATGATCCCTTAAAGAGAGTAAAAGTAGAATAAAGAAAAAGCGAGCAACAGTGGAGAGCCTGCAAACTCACGACACATATATGTCGGAGTTGCAAGAGGAGCGAGGGCTCCACCACCACCAAAGTGATTGCGGGTGGAGAGGACCCTTGGAGGGAGCCACATTCGGACCCGAGGTGGAGATTGGGGTCTGAAGTGACCACTAGTGATACGGCAGTAACCAAACCCCCAAGCCTTCTAAGGCACCATTGAGTGGTGTGCCGGCGATCGTTAGCGCCACTGATGCAGCGGAGTACCACTTCCGTAGGACAGCGAGGAGAACCTAGTGCGCTGCAAGTATGTCTCTTTCCTTATTCTTACATATTTATGGTTGGGATGAAGCATGTTTTTCAAAGGGGGTGTACTTGTACTTTTGAGGATTTTTGATTCGTCCGACGATTTTTCTTGTTGTGTGTCTTTTTCCTCAGACATTCTATCTAGTAGAACTGGCATGTTTAGGTTGTTTTCGTTTAATTAGAAGTAGATTAGAATTAATTTGAAGCCAATAAATGCACTAGTTTGATGTTTTTGAAAAATTGACCCTGTTTAAAAATTTTGTTTTGATGATTAGCTGTGTAGTTAATTGCAATTGCATGAATTTTGTGGATCTTTGTATGGCAATATTATTAGCATGAGGTTGTAGCTTAGCCGTGCATGGACTAAATAGGTAGATTCAATGCAAACCGGTACCATGGTGAGGTAGGTTGTATGTTAGTACAATACTATGTTGAGGATTCGAACTTGCCTAGTCGGTCTTTTGTGAAACTTTAGGATAGTTGGTTAGGATATGATCATAGGTTGTTATTATTTTTATCACTTTAGCTTAAATTACCCTATCAAATAAAATGAATCCTTGATCCTGATTTTTGGAAGGCACATATTGACCATTCTTCTTTAATTAACCCTTCACCTTACCCATTGTTTATAATGAACTCTGTTTTGGCCTTGGTCCATCCTTGGGCATTGTGAACCTCAACAAGCAACATTCCTAAGTTGAGGGTGGCTATGAGTGTGCATATGGGTAGGTGAAAAAGGAAAAAGGAAAAAGGTTAAAGAAGGGTGAGCTATAGTGTGACAAGAAAGAAAGAAAAGAGTGAAAAAATGAAAAATGAAAAGAAAAGAAAATACAAAGAAGAGAATGAAAAAGTTGAGACAAACACACCACACCTACATATTACATGTAAATGGAGAAAATGGAGGAGAAGGTTGAAGAAAAAGTAAAAATGGGGGTAAAAAGTGAAAAGTGGAGCCACAAGTATGTAGTGCCAATGAGGGTTTAGTCACTTAATTTCATATTTACTATACCCAGCCCGAAGCCTACCTTACAAGCCGAACAAAGTCCTATAGTGATCTAGCTTAGCGTAAGAAGATGAAGTAGAAAATAAGGGCAAACCTATGATATCAGTGTCTGGTATTTGAGTCCCAAGTTCATTATTTCTCTCTTTGTGAGTGTTGGGGACTTGCTTCATTTTGTTGTGAAGGTACTTGTTTTGTGTTATCTTTTACCAATTGTCTGTGTAAATAGCATTGGTGATAACTTAATTCTCTGCTAATCGTTGGATGAAATATCTTGATCCCTATATGTCAATGATTGGTTATATGTGTGCATAGCTGATTCAATTTGGTGAAAAGGGTTAATAGTTGTTAATGGTTTATAGTGCAAATTTTTGTTGTGTTGGCTGCAGGTATTCTAGGTTTACTTTCTAGTTAAGCGTCATTTTAGTTTGTTTCATTGTGAGAGGACACATGCAAATTCTTAAGTTGAGGTGTTGATGTGTTATATTACAGCCTTTTCGATGCTTAAACTAAGGAAAATAACGCATATGGACTTATGTGTGTTTATATGGATATGAGGCACTTTTACTTTGTTTTCAGGAAAAATGCAAGATGTTGGGCTAGATTGTGCAAAAGATGGAGGAAAATGCAGAAAAATGGCTGAAAGGACCTCGGTACCGTGTTTTAAGGTAGTAGAAAGTTCCACTACTAAGGAGTCGGGAACAAGGCAACTTATGGCTCATGGTATGAGCCACCATCCTGAGCCTGTGATCGTACCATAGTAGTCTTAAGCAAATTCAAGAAAGATTTACAGGCCAGAAGAAGTATCTGAGTGCAGGATGGCAACCCGCAGTCGTGAGAACTACCTAAGACCGCACAAGGAATCATGAAGAAGCCTAGAATAGAGAATACTGGCAGATCTTAAGTACGAGAATGAATCATAGATCATAAGGCGAGGTACGAGTCGTACCAAGCCATTCGTGAAAGTTAACAGAGAATGCTTAGAAGTGCAAGTTCAAACCACGGGAAGATTGTACGATTCGTATGTTCTTGGTACAAGTCGTACCTGAATTCAACACTTAGTCAAATTCAGCAAATGCCAGCCAATGTATTGGAACCAAGAGTATGACAGTATAATCGTGTTACAAGTTTGGCGAGGCGGCGGTGGTTTTTTGGTAGTTTCCTGTTTACTTAGGAGAAAGGTTCCAAATATTTTTATAAATACTTTTAGGTTATTTTAGTAAGAAGGTTGATTATTGAGTTCATATTACACGAAACACATTGAGAGACAAGTTGGTAACAAATTAATTATAAGTCTTGCAGATTTTCTTCCCTTGATTCTCTTCCTTGTTCTTGAATTATTCTTCATCAATTGTTGCAATAATCAAGTAGGTTTCTTTTCAATAATCTTTGTAAGTATTCAATTATGTGTTTGTCTATGAATGCTAATAACGATCTTACAATCATGAGAGGCTAAATCTCCACCCTGACCCTAGGATTATGGAACCATGAGTAGCGAATTAACAAACTAGGGATCAGTGATTCTAAACCAATACTAAACACTTGTATTGTATTTTCTTCATCTTTAATTTTTTTTTAATGAAGCGCAACGTTAGACTTGCTTGAATCTACAGAAGTAGGGTAGGAAAGGAATTACAACAAACTCTTGATCTTTATGGGTCATTGTATGGTGACTTGATTCTGCATCAACGAATGAATTGAATTTGAATAAATTATAGTTGAATTAGGAAATAGCTCATGTGACCTAACCCGGTGATTGAGTATGTCATCTAATGAGGACAAACCAGTCGTTTGGATGAACCTAGTTATCAGTTCTACAAGTAAGCATTGCAGATAGATCACATGTGTTTAAGCCCGAAGTAGTTATGAACCCCGCGGAAAAATACTTACCTAGTTGGTGAAAATCTTGGTAAACAACAACCACTTCTCAATCATGTCTTATAATTGCTTTATAACTTCCCCTCGTTCTTGGAGATTAAATACTTAAAAGCTTAAATACATCCTGCATTATTCTATATCACCAACGCCATATTCTCTGCGGGATCGACCGAACCTTTTTGGGTAATATATTGACAACGTCTGCGTCATAGACGATTTGAGTGTTATCAGTGTCTTGATTGTTTCATCATCCATTTGAGTCAGATGAAGAGGTGGACTTCAGCATAGACAAGCTCAGTTTCTTGTAAAAATAGCTAGAGGCATCAAATTAATACTCAACCCATTATCGCAAAGAGCATGCAAGCAGTTATGTCTATTGATCCTACAATTGAGTAAATTCTCTCCAGAATCTCCTTTCTTCTCAACACTATGTGACCAATATTAAAGCAACTCGTGCGTCACGGGAATCGGCTCTCTTTATCACATGGAAGCTTTCTTGTCAACCTCATCTTCAAGTACTTAGCAACATCGGACATCTCTTTGATGGCATCTACAAGTGGTATCCGAAATGTTACCTTATTTTATCCATAATGTGCTTTTGCCACTTTCACATCCAAGAGTCTTGTTGAACTATTCTTTGTTTAAATGGAGGAATAGGCGTAGGAAAAATATTTAGCAAAGTCATCTACATCCTCCCTTGGCATTCCTCTCTCTTTTGGAGCAACTGGTGTCTTTGGCAACTTCCTCCATGAGTGGGTTTTTAATCCACCTTCAACTTTCTCATCAATGAAGGCTTTTTCAGCCTCTCAGCAGTCATCAACCTCAGAACAATCTCGAACTCATTTTCAAGCAAACCCATCTCAAGCTCAATATTCAAGGTTGCATAATCTTTCCATTCCTTGTGACAATGGCCATACATTAGACACTGGAAGGTCCTATATATCTTTTGGATTAGCCATTGTGTCACTAGAAAGATGGCCTTTTTGCTTTGGATTTGGTCTGGAAAGATCAACTTTCCTATTGCTCTATTTTGAATGGATGCGATGCAGAAACCCTAAAATCTCATAGTCTCTTGAGGCAAGCGTTCGATCTCTCTTGGTTGGCAAACACCTTCTCAACATTCGCTAGCTTTGAGCCTCCATTTTCGCAGAAGGACCCTCCCTACAATTTGGGGATTAGAAGGGGGACCTCTCGATTGAACATTAGAAGATAAACCTCGATTCTGAAAATTTGCGAAAAATGCCAAAATAGTAACAAGGATGGATATTATTAGAAATGCCCAAAAAAATCATATTCGTAAAACAGAAACATAAATGCACTCCTATGTCGCACCATTGTACCAATCCTAATCTTGCCATAATTATTTCTTGGATAATATTAACCTTGACCTTGTTTTTGGTGTTCATTGCCCTTTGATACAAGAAGGTGGGTAGCATTGTTGATGTGGGTCTATAGCCACCAGATGGTACCAACATAGTTGGTGTGTTCAACTTGCATAGGAGGTGGATCTTGGAGATAGTTGATTTGAGGAGGGGCATCCATGCCCATATTAAGCACAACTATGAATCTCTCTTCAATTGCATGTACCTTTTTTACCTGGACTTGATCGCGCTTCTTGGTGAAGGGCTATGTTGGTTGCCATGGCGACATCATCTGATCATGCTCAGGTTCTCCTTCATCAAATAAGACAATGAAGGAGTACCCACATTGGAAACCCTCAATTTTGGTCCCCTCTATGTCGTGCATGATTGTGCTTTACATGGTGGTCTAATATGATGACAATTCTGTTGAATCGAGCATTGGAAGGTCTATATGTCTATGGATTAGCACTGTGTCACTAGAAGATCTCTTTGCTTTGGATTTTGGTCACGGAAAATATCGAACACCTATTGCTCTAGCTTTGGAATGGATGCAGTGTGAGAGCTAAAAATCTTCATGTATGGATCTCTTGGGCAAGCGTCTAAAGTATCTCTTGGTGTGGCTTACCTTCTCCAACATTCCTTAAAGCTTTGAGCCTTAATTTTCATGAGAGGACTCCTCCCTCAATTTTGAGAGTTAGAAGGGGACCTCTCGATTGAACATTAGAAGATAACCTCGATTCTGAAAATTGCAAAAAATGTCAAATTAGGAACAAGGATGGATATTAGAAATACTAAAAATCATATTCGTAAAGCAGAAACATAAACGCACTCCTATTTCGCACCATTGTACCAATCCTAATTTTGAACACCATAATTATTTCTTGGATAATACTAACCTTGACCTTGTTGTTGAGTCTTCATTGCCTTTATACGAAGAAGATGGGTAGCCTTGTTGTGTGGGTCTGTACCAGATGAGTTGCCAACATAGTTGGTGTCTTCGGCTGCGTAGGGTGGCTCTTGGAATGGTTGATGCGATATGGAGGAGGGCATCCATGCCCATATTAACCACAACTCATGGTCTCTTCAACTGCATGTACCTTTTTGACCTCAGACTTGGTCAACTTCTTGGTGAGAAGGGTTATGTTGGTTGCCATGGAAGCCCATCATCTGATCATGCTCGGGTTCTCCTTCATAAAATAAGACAATGAAGGAATTGCCCACATTGAGCTCCCTCAATTTTGGTCCCTCTGTACCAGCCATGATTGTTCTTTGCAATTCAGTCTAATATGATGACAATTCTGTTGAATGTCAGGCATTGGAAGGTCCTATATGTCCTTATGGATTAGCCACTGTGTCACTAGAAAGATGTCCTTTTTGCTTTGGATTTTGGTCACGGAAAAGATCCAACACCTATTGCTCTAGCTTTGGAATGGATGAAGTGTGAGAGCCTAAAATCTTAATGGATCTTGAGCCAATCGATCTCTCTTGGTTGGCAAACACCCTAACATTCCTTAAAGCTTTGAGCCTCCATTTTCCTTGAGAAGGACCCTCCCCTCCAATTTTGAGAATATAAGGGGGACCTCTCGATTGAACATTAGAAGATAAACCGATTAGAAATAAAAAATGCCAAAATAGGAACAAGGATGGATATTATTAAATGCCCAAAAAATCATTCGTAAAGAAGAAACATAAACGCACTCCTATGTCGCACCATTGTACCAATCCTAATTTTGGACACATTATTATTTCTTGGATAATGATAACCTTACCTTGTTGTTGAGGTCTTCATTGTCGTTGTCTGTGAAGAAGATGGGTAACCTTGTTGATATTGGGTCTATAGCCACCAGATGAGTTGACAACATGATTGGTGTGTAGCTATTGCGTAGGAGGTGGCTCTTGAATGGTTGATACTGATATGGAGGGCATCCATGCCATATTAACCACAACTCATGGTCTCTTCAGCACACTTGCACCTTTTTGACCTCAGAGACTTGAGTCAACTTCTTGGTGAGAAGGGCTATGTTGGTTGCCATGGAAGCCATCATCTGATCATGCTCCAGGTTCTCCTTCATAAAATAAGACAATGAAGGTACCCACGTGAAGCCCTCAATTTTGGTCCCCTCTATGCCATGCATGATTGTTCTTTGCAATTCAGTCTAATATATTAGTAATTCTATTGAATGTAGAGCATTGGAAGGTCCTATATGTCCTTATGGATTAGCCTTTGTGTCACTAGAAGATGTCCTTTTTGCTTTGGATTTGGTCACGGAAAGATCAACACCTGTGCTCTAACTGGAATGGATGAAGTGTGAGAGCCTAAAATCTTAATGGATCTCTTGAGGCAAGCGTCCGATCTCTTGGATTGTAAACACCTTCTCAACATTCCCTTGGCTGAGCCTCATTTCATGAGAAGGACCCTCCCTCCAATTTTGAGAGATATAAGGGGGACCTCTCGATTGAACATTAGAAGATAAACCTCGATTCTGAAAATTTTCAAAAAATGCCAAAATAGGAACAAGGATGGATATTATTAGAAATGCCCAAAAAATCCTATTGTCAAGAAAGTATAAGCAGCACTCCTATATTAATAACACCATTGTACCAATCTAATTTTGGACACCATTATTATTTCTTGGATAATAACCTTACCTTGTTGTTGAGGTCATGTTGTCGTTATTGCAGTGACCTTGATATTGGGTCTATAGCCCGAGATGAGTTGACAACATAGTTGGTATCTTCAGCTTGCGTAGGGGTAGCTCTTGGAATGGTTGATATTGATATGGAGGAGGAGCATCCATGCCCATATTAAGCACAACTCATGATTACTCTTCAACTGCATGTACCTTTTTGACCTCAGACTTGGTCAACTTCTTGGTGAGAAGGGCTATGTTTGTTTCCATGGCAGCCATCATCTAATCATGCTCTTGGTTCTCCTTTATCAAATAAGACAATGAAGGGTACCCACATTGAACCCTCAATTTTGGTTCCCTCTATGCCATGCATGATTGTTCTTTACCAATTCAGTCTAATATGATGTCAATTTTGTTGAATGTATTTTCCGCCTCCTCCAGTAACGTCTTATTTACCAGCAGATGATCAATGCATCCGGTGCTAAAACTTATCAAACATAAAAAATATCAGTGGGAGGGGGCTGACGGGTTTATAGGCGCTCAAGTATATATTTCTTGAATCTCTCCCAAGCTTTGAATAATTTCTCCCAAGGGAGCTGCCAGAAATAGAATATTTTGTCTCATTGCTTGCCTTTTAGCTAGGCAGAAACCACTTTTTCAAGAAGCACTAGCTTCTGCCATGTATAGATCAAGTTTGGAGGTAGTTTGTGAAACCATTCTCTTGCCTCACTGGCCAAAAGAGTATTTGAACACTCTAAATCAGATAGCATCATCAAACGTTATTTTTCTTGTGGAGGTTGCACACCTCCAGAAATTCTTTAAATGCTGAGGAGGGTCATCCGTGGAGTTTTGAAACTGCCCCTCTGCCTTAAGCATGGTGTAGACGATTTCGTCTATCTTGAATGACAAAGCATTCACCCTTGGTGAAATGATGGCGTAGTCAACTTGTTTGTTGACTTCCGCAAACACGGTCTCCAGTGTTCTGGCAGGTAAAGTGGAAATGATCCTATCCCAATCAACAAAAACAAAGAAAAAAGCAAAAAAAACAAAAAAGGTCTAAGCAAGCAGACTAGATTGATAGGGCTTATTATCGTAGTCCCAACAATGGCGCCATAGTGTAAGCAATCCCTTGGCAACAAATATAGAATCTAATGTGGAGTTGGGGTCAAATTTCCATGAGAGACATGTCCCACTCTATCTAGTAGTAATCAATATGGTAAGATTAAGTTTATTCAAATTGAGATTGATAAATTTAACACTACAGTTATTATATGCAAATTACTAAGGTTATAATCAATTTAAGGAAATTCTATGAAAATGACCCAATTTGTGGTGATTTAATCTATAATATATGGATAGATTGAAATGGGCTATGGATGAACATGCAAAGAAAGACTTAGGCAATCAGTAATTTATCTTTCAAAAGTACTATAGGTGTCAATCTACTTTAATTTTGTCAGGTGAAACTCACTTCCACTTGTTGCTTGTTGCCAGGTGTTCAACCCCTATGTCTATTAGAGATCGATTAAGCAAGTGTATGCCTTGAGTCCTTGTTGATTGATGCTAACCTAGCCTAATTTTCTCTTCAAGCCTCATAAAGGTTATTGGGCAGGATTGGATGGCTTTCTGCTAATCACACACTACAAGTAATAATCAACCAAATGTTCATAAGCCAAACTCAATTCATCAAAGTGAGATCATTAGTGTTCACACAAACCCTTAGGTTCTAATCCTAGATCCACAGGTTTGGTTATATATTAGCAGAAGAAGAAGAAGAAGAAGAAGAAGAAGAGATGAGAGTAATTGGAGCATTCTCACCAAAAGAGTGAAATTGTAGAAGAAATCTATAGATGAACTTAGATCTTTAAATTACAAGATAAAATCTAAGATGTACAATGAAAGTAAAGCAAACTATGCTTCTTATCTCTACTCTCTACAGGAAATAATGAATCAAAGGTTCCATATAAGATTAGAAGAAAATTTTATTTAGTCCAAAAAGTCAAAATAATTTAAACTCGAATGTGTCAGGTGTGCGGGGATGGATCGTCCCATGAAAGGATGGATCTTCCTTTGTTCCGTCGTTTATATTTTGGCTCTATCCAAAAAAATTGTCCCTGATTGGAGGATCATCTTTTGAAAAGATGGTCCATCTTTGGCATGCATGCTACAAATTCATATTGCCTCATGCCCGAATTCGTCCTTCAATTGATAGACCATCTTCTGGAAGGATGGTTCATCCTTCAAATTATCGTTGGACTCTTCAGTTGGTTTATGGAATCATTGGGTGGACTTGGATGGTTGAACATGTGGACGTCTACCATTAGACAGATGGTCCTCATTTGTCTATGCTGACATTATCTCAGTTTAAAAACCTCTCATCTTTATTTTCTTGGGTTCCTGAAACATGAAATAATGAGTTAGTTTTACTTAATTGCTTCTAAAGACATGAAAAATTCTATGAAATTGTGCAAGGTAATGCCATGGAATTTCTGGCGCATCAAATACATTTCAGCTCTATATTTGTGATCCAACGTTAGTTAGACTAAGATAGTGTGGTAAGTAAGGAATTGCATTATTTAGGGAAGTTGATATTCTGTATTTGAACACCATGGCTTTGTTAAGCAGGTCAAAGAAGCATTATACGGTCAACGTATTACTATGGGAATCATATACTAAGGAAAGACTACCGAAGGTCGAGCGAGACATGCATAGTGAATGTTCATATATTTCGACAAAGTTTGAACATTCGAGGATGAAGGTTATTTTAGTGGGGAGAATAATTAGTGAAGGCTTATTTAGTAGTTTAGCGGAAAAAAAAGAAAATAAGGTGCAAACAAAAAATTAAAATTAAAAATAGGGGTGAAGCCCACAAAAATGAAAGTCTTCGACTCGTAGAAATCAATGACAGCAGCATAACAAAATAAAATGCAGTAGAGAAAAGAAAAAAAAAAGGAGAAGAAAGGAAAAATGAGGAAATTTGAGATTTTCAATCCTAGATCAATGTAATGCCTCTAATTTTCTTAAGTTAAGTTATTATATAATTATCGGTGAATTTCTATGGTGGAAACATAGAAAAAGTTAGTGAAAGTTTAGTCCTAGGATTTTTCAGTCTAAATCATTGATTTGAAAGGAAAACATTATCAATAATTCAAATTTATGAATAGTATTTTGAAATTCTCATCCCAGAATCTATTAGTGGTTGTGGTTTGGAAATTCTGGCCCGTTTAGGTCAACCTTTGATCGCAAATTTGACTCACTTTAAAAATTAGAGAATGTTAGCCTAAGGTTTTTGGACTATTCTAAATCCCTATTTATCCTGTGCTTTGAGGTGATCTAGAGATCCGAGTATAGTTCTACTTTGACCAGAAAAGGATGCTTGAGTTGTGAATTTGAAGTAAGTGAGACTTTAGCTTTGGGTGCTTGCTTTTCAAAATTTGTTTTTAAAATGTGTTATGCCACTCATGTGTTGGGACGAGTGTGTTTGACAATCGATCTTGAGGTAGCCGCATATACTTTATGTCTAAGGATAAGACTCTTATAAATTTATTTTGTGGAGTGATACAGTTGTGAACCATGGAGGTCGAGGCATTGTATGCTTCTTGATATCATTGCAGGATTATATATTCTTCTTAACAACCTTTGAGAGCATTGTGTATGCTTCCTAATATATCACGAAAATTGTGTATGCTTCTTGAAGGTATTGGAAATTGTGTATGCTTCTTGATAATACTGAGCTTTGTGTATGTTTTCTTGTTTGGCGAATTGTGTATGTTATTGTGGACTTGATCTCGGGCAAAATAGCATGCCCGAGTGACACTTGATAACTTAGTTTAGTCTTGTTTAGCTAAGTAATTGTATACATTTTCATGTGATTTATATAAGAAATGTGAATATATGTGCTAACCAACATGATTAGTCCTTGTTTTGTAGGTTTCAATGATTTTGAGGAATAATTTATAAGTTGGTGAAGTAGAGGTAGTCGGGAGCAATGGGCGACAGTCGACAAGGGCATGCCATGGCAAGGCGGGCCGTGCCAGGCAGCGTGCCACGGTGGCCGTGTGCCACGCCCAGCGTGTGCCACGCCATGCCAGGCATGCAGCGGTGAGCAGCAGGCAGGCAGGTTCCAGCGCGCCCGGCCAGGTGCCACGCCAGGCCGGCCGTCTGCGGCAGGAGGAAGGCCATCGCGCTGCATGAACGGCGTGTCACGCCCAACAGTAACGGTGACGCTGGCAGTTTTGGCATTCGGAGGCAAATTCCAGAAAGCCTCGCGTTACCTCCGTGTCACGGAGGCGGTGCTCAGCGATACACTCCGTGACAAGCCATTCCGACAGGATAAATTGTGCGTTTTCATTTACCTGTAGTAGGTCCCTTAGCTCTAAAACCAATTTGTCACGATTTTATTCTTATAGAAAACTACCTAGGAGTGAAGGGGAGAAGTGGGAGAACTCATCACAAGGGTTTGTCAAATTCCTTCTCATCTATCAATTCTTGTAAGTATGTTAATTTATTATAGCTTCTTGTAGTTTTACGAACATGAATGGCTAGAACCCTTCTCTAGGGTTGAAGCCATGAATTATGATCCTGAATTATGAAGTATTTTAGAATTAAGTTATTGGTGTTGTTTTTGTCTTGCATTCTGGATTGTTGGTTGCTTTTATAGTTAATCACCATGGAAACACGTTAGCTTGGGCCTATGCTTGAGAAAGCATTTACCTACAAGTCGGAACATGAGAATATGAGGAGCATGTTTGTATCTCACGATATAATTTTGTCTTAGGATAGAGATATACCTAACACCTTGCTTGGTTGATAAAACGGGATTATTTAAAGACCGACTTGGGTTTTTTTTTTATCACAGCACCACTTTCGAAGAAGTAGTTGTGAGACTAAGTTGAGTTAAATGATTGATTTGTGAAGTCCTAAGCCATTTCCCGTAAACCACAACATAGTCAGTTGCCCACGAACTAGAATTAGCATCCTCGCTCACAATGATGCAGTGAGGCTAGTTTGTCGTGTTTAGAAGCTCAAGAGACCATGAACATGCAATTCTAATTATGTGAAGACGACAATCGTGGTTTCATACTTAAACCATTGCAGTGCATTAGTATCGCATGATTATGCAGTTTAACCTGTGTTGCTCCTAGAGTGAATTCAGAATATTTCATTGACCATATTTAGACTTAATTAAATCTCCCTCGAAAACGTCTATAACCAACACTTGCGGTATTTAAGATCACACTTGAACTAGATAGTTAGAGGAATCTGGTCCAATCCCTGTGGGTTCATTTCAGTTCTTTTAAACTATTACTTGCACGACCCGTACACTTGCGGTAATGCGCGAATAGGCCCGTCAGGACTCATGGTGTTGATTAATTGTTAACTATCGTATGACAAGACCTTAGCGTAAATTGTGTTGTTTAGCAATATATAGTATTTCTTGATAAATAATTATGTAGACGCATTTATATTTATGTATAACTCACTCCTTGCCTGCACATTCATGCAGATACTATTGGTGACAATGGAACTATCGGCCAATGAGTTCACCTGGTTTTAACTCTATGTTGCTCCTAGAGTGAATTCAGAATATTTCGTTGACCATATTTAGACTTAATTAAATCTCCCTCGAAAACGTCTATAACCAACACTTGCGGTATTTAAGATCACACTTGAACTAGATAGTTAGAGGAATGGGTCCAATCCCTGTGGGTTCGACATTTCGGTTCTTTAAAAGAGCCACTATATTACTTGCACGACCCGTACACTTGCGGTAATGCGCGAATAGGCCCGTCAGGACTCATGGTGTTGATTAATTGTTGTAACTATCATTTATGACAAGACCTTAGCGTAAATTGTGTTGTAATATATAGTATTCTTGATAAATAATTATGTGAACTTTGTTATATTTATGTATAACTCACTCCTTGCCTGCACATTCATGCAGATACTATTGGTGACAATGAAACTATCGGCCAATGAGTTCACTAGAGTTGATTCAATTGTTGAGATGAGTTGCCACATTGTTCGTGGAAGCTTTTAAAAGAGTCTTCATCACTTATTCATTGTATCTTTTCTTCTGTAATTTCTCTTAGATGCTCTATGGTCTAATGTGGGGTCTGGACAAGAGTTTAAAATTAATATTTTAAGATACTAAGTGATCACAATTAATTATCATGTTGTTTTGGTGCTTATTTGTTTTATTTAATGTTGTGAATTAATGGTTAAGATATAAAAATTCGATTCACCTGACCGATGATATGTGATAGGTGCCAATCATCTCTAAGGAATAATTTGAAACGTGACAAATTTGCTGCAATTATTTTTTCTTTAATATTAACATACTAGTTGAATATTAAAACTTATTCGATCACGAAAAAAGATGTAAGGAAGAAGGAGAAACATAAATCTTCATTCCCTTTGCAACATTCTTTTTCATTATTCCTTTTTTAAAATATATTATTTTGGGTATGCTAGCCAATGACATCACATATAAATAATAACCCTTTTTCTTTTATTAGGTTGGTCCGAACGGCAAAAGTATTTTTTCCTAATCAGTTGGAGGATCTTTGCCTGAACACCAAACCCATAATATATCTTTGAAATATTTCATGCTAAGGTTAAACTGAATTTTAAAAACATATATTCATGTATATAAATATATTTTAGAATATCTATTTAGGCAAGTGAGATTCTTGATATTAATTGTTTAAAAAATATGCATGGCGGAAGCAATCTAGAAACATATTGCTTACATGAATTATAAAAAACAAAAAGTATATGCGTGCTAAAACACATACAATCATGCTATAACACATAAACTTATTGAAATATAAATAGAGAAATTCCTCTCAAAGCATGAATAGATATCTTCCAACAGGTCATATTACAATTGTGCGATCTTCTGCAATGATATCAAATTAACAAACTAGCTCATTGAATACTTTGGTGGACAAGTATTATCAAAAACCTATAAGCCACATTTTTTTCCTTGTCAAATCATGTCATTTTATTTAGTATTTTCTCTGTCTCAATTTATGTGGTATGTGAATTTCTACAATCCAATGAGTAAATCTTTTATCGTGAATTTTTCATATGCCTTTTAAATATTTTTAATTATTAATTATTGTCATTTATAATATTTTTCACGTAGTTTTCAAACATGTAAATTTTAATTTGAAAAATTAAAAATTCCATATTTAAATATACAATAAAATTATAAAATTTGACCTCAAAAAGAAAAAAAAATTAGAGGGGAGCAACTTTAGAAAGGTACTCCCTTGCTGTTTCATTTTACATGATGTTTTCATAACCACGCTATAAATAGAAAATACACATACTCTAGTTAAACAGGTATGTTGGAATTGGTAAACATAAAGATGTGCAACTACTAATCCCTTTTTGGTTTGGCAAGCTGGACTGCCCAGTTGCTCTTCTCTTATTGTCATTGTGAGTAAAATACGTATTTACAATTCTAATGCATGACATTTGTGTAACTTCTTAAAATTATTTTTTGATTATCTAACTACCTGCTGTAAATTTTAAAAATAATGTGTTGTTTGTGAAAGTTCTTGGTCGAATTATTCAACTTAGGGGGAGAATTATATTGTGTTTGAATTATAAAAAGAAAATTTGGTTCAAAAATATTAGTCCGTATTCTATAAATGTTTTTCAAACGTAAATTATTTTTCCTTGTCAAACAAACAAAATTGTTTAGAGAAACCAATTTAGAAGGGTAGGGTCACTTAATTTGATATGGATTAACCAAATCCAACATTTTTCATTTTATTTTATTCCATCCGGTGTTTTTTTTTTTGAGCCACAAGGAAATAATAGGTGGACGGATGATATTTGTACTAAATCCAAGGAGTTGACCTTTTTCTTGTTGAAAAGTGAACATAATGGCAAGTTACAGGCTCACAGTTACTATTGCATATGCTACAACCTGAAACTCTATAAATTTTACGCACATAAATTTGTAAAGACTTTGACACAAGTTCAATTCGCGACAGAACTCCTGTCCTATCATCTTAAGAGAAATTCTAATAAAAATTTCGACTATCATGGTATACACGATGACAGCTCGCTGTAGCAGGGTGGCTGATAATGGAAAGTGATTCATCATTCCAACCTATTATCTTGCTGCCATGTTTTTCATGCTAAAACAGACTAATATAATAAAATGGATGGAGAAGAAACCACCTCGGATTCAGCCTACAGGAAATGGAGGCATATGCATAAATTTGCAAAGCAGGCAGGGTAATAGTTGTCTGGTGGTCAAATTTAAACTAATATGCAGGAATATTGATTGTGGAACATGCTTCTCGACATGTTTTCTACTGCATGCCCAAAAGGTCCATCATTTTTCTTAGAGATAATATCTGTTGTACTGGAAAAATGGGAATGGATTTCCTTAGAATGGCCTCCAAGTTGAGAATTTCCATCCTTGTTTTAGCAAATACCAAACACAGGTTTTATCTTTGATACTGGTTGACACATCTCACTCTCCCTACCATTTGACCATCAGAAGACACCAGACTCTGCACAGGAGAAACACAAATCATTTGAATGATACAATTCCATAAAAAAAACCGCCAATTCAAACTTGTGCAAGAAGTACCCGGTGTGATAAAAGATGGTGAAAAACACATAAAAGACAGAAACATATTTTATTGTTTTTACACACCCCTCACCTGTTCCCAACCTCCAGCGAGCCAGGAAAGGGGAAGGGCTCAACAGAACATCAAATTGGTGAATTTAGTGATAATGCATGAGAGGAAGGGTATTGTACCTTGAGCCAATACTGATGGAAACTACTTAGTTCTGCTATCATATTGTGCCTTCCACAATTTCCAAGCAATCCTTACTTCTTCTAGTTGGGATTCTGGAATGCTTGTGTTTGCATCCAGTATTTCTACCCAGGCACTCCATGGGGATTTTGAAGAGTCTAAAAATTTAGACAGCTGAGGTAACATTGTAGAGTAATAGAAGTCATCAACTGCCTTGATAATATCATCTGATTCCAACAATGTCAATATTTCAGGTCTTATTATATTGCCGGGATGGTTTCTCAAAGCAAAATTATTCCCCTTCAAAACCAAAACTTCTGATGGGGCTAGGGGTAAGACAATCCTTGAAAACTTGCATAATGACATTCTCAAAATATCAGGTGGTAGAAGATTGCGTTTTATCGCAACTGCTGTCCCTACCATTTTGCGTATCTGAAAAAGAGCAACAATTTAGGCATAGATGTATACAACATATCTTATCAAGAAATACACAGATCACAACAAAGCACATGTAACTGAATAAAGACAAGGAACAGCAGCATGTAATGAAACTCAAAAAAGTAAACAACAGTTCATTCTGCTTGATCATTAAGCTGCCATATTGGAAAATCACTGGCCATCTTTTTGGCTCATGCATGGACTCAAGGACAAGTATCCCATACAGTTATGTCTACAACAGCCGTACATTCAAGTTCTAACAAATACTGGTGTATTTTGCAGGATACATAAGAAGGATTCACATTTATGTTCACCCCAATTGACCTGAGTACATCAAGGCAAATGAGAATCTTGGTAATGCAACTACAATACATTTCTTCCTGGACGACCTCCTTGCTTACCAAGTGGCACCCTTGTTCAATGGAAAAATATACAGGCGTCATTAATATTTTTAGCAAGAAGAAGAGTGTTCCCTTCTAAAACATTGGAAAGAATGAACAGGGTAAAATGATAATCAAAGAGAATTACTTGGTGTAACATGAATGACTCTCCACAGATGGAAACTTCAACATAATTCATGCCAAGCAACTTCTCCAACTTTCCACAGTGACAGTGAAAAATCCTTCGGAAATGGGCAGAGCTAAGTTTATCCCTTGCATCGGGTTCATGGAGCCATCTTGCTTGAATTGGTATAACAGAATTGAGATCCTTTGTATGACTGACTTTCTCATTACAATTGCCTGCTGGTTCTTTTTCAGCCTCAATAATTGGCACAACCCCCTTCTCTTTACAGTTTTCTTCTCCATCACTTTCCTCACACCCAGATGTTTCTTTCTCACTAGAGGGCCTCCCTTTTTTTAAGAGACTGTCATTTTTTAACGAGTTTCTGGCAGGAGATTGTTTCCTATACTTGGATCGTATTGTGTAATTGTGGAAAGGATGTTCTCCCTGCAACCCAGATAACAAACATCAGGTGAAGAGAGCAGAATGATTGTTTTCTATCAATGAAAAATGATTAGATGTCATAAAAACGAAATCACTCATCTACTGAATGGCAAGTAACATTTGCTGAAGTTCCGTGAACTCTTTCCCCTAGTGAAACCTAAAGTCAGTCCTCTTAGGGCTAATATGGAGAATAATTCATTATGGTCTGACTTAGGAATTCTTGAAGGTACAGACCCAAGCAAAATTAAAGTTTTGTAAGGTATGCCATATGAGCATGATACAAAACCACTTACCAAAAGGAGGAATATGAAAAGAAAATTTTTAAAGAACATGAAGCACAGCCATTAAACGAAGAGAAGCAATCTGATAGACTTGAAAATACCTCAAAAGAATTCAGTATGTGATTAAAATTGGCTAAATGGCAATCGATTTCAGAAGAAGTTGAATCATTCTTTATCCCAATGATTTCAGCAGGAATGAGATAAGAGTACTTGCGTGCATTACACTCTCTTCTGGCATCAAACCTCCTGAAGCTCGTTAAAAATGAAGTAACTATAAAGGAACAGAAACCAATAGCTGCAACATCATTTTTGAACTGAATAAAGACATATCAAAGACAGCAGATAGACTGGCAAATGGCTCAAATCGACCAATATCATGCAACAATGTAATGAAGGAACCTCTCCCCCACCTACTAATAACTAACTGATGCAAAAAGAAAACAATAACTGCTATATCATTTTCAGACAGAATAGAGACAGATCAAAGGCAGCAGACAGACTCTGGAAATGGCTCAAATCAACCAATATCATGAAACAATATAATGAAGGAAGCTCTGTCTCACCTACTAATAACTGAACTGACTCATAAGGAATACAAAGATGAGCAACTCCTTTCCCTATCAGCATCAAGGGCCCAATTTACTGTAACGATCCGTCTGGTTGTTTTGAGTATTAGAACCCTTTTTCCCTAAATGACTCTTCCCATACGTTTAAGGGAATGTTTAAAATGTGAATGTGCTTTTCTTCTAGTATTCAAGGCTCTTTATTTTGGGGGCGTATATGATACCTGGACTCCGGGAGGGGGAGATGTAAGAAAAATTACCCACTTGATCATGACTTGGGGGAACGGATGACAGGAATCCCAAGGGAACCGAATGCATTTTGGAAAAGAAAACTAAAAACTAGAAGTTTGGGAGAAAAGAAAAGGTTTGACCAAAGTCAACATTTGGGGTAAACGAGCTCGGAATCGAGGTATGAAAGTTCCTATAGGTTAGGATAATGATTTAGGTCTTAGTTTGATAATTTGGACGGGTCCCGAGGGGATCGGGAGTGATTCAGACACTTAGGTGGCAAACTAATGAATTTGGAAAATAAGAGTTGACCACGATAAAAAATGTGCCTAGACGACCCCGGATCGGTGAGTATTCCAACAGTTTGTAGGGTGCTTTTGAAATGATTTGCATTTTTAATTTCTATCTCGAGGGGTCCGGGTGAGTTTCGGGCATCAAATCGACGAAGGTGAGACACCAAATGTTGGTGCCAGCCCCTGTTGTGCTTCTCGGCCGCATGGACTACATCATGGTTGTGTATGGGGGCTGGGCTTGTGGCCAGAGCTGTCAAAATAGGCTTGACCCTTAAGACCAGCTCAACCCATCCCGCTATTAGGGTGGGGTTGGGTTAAGATTTTTTAAACCCATTTAAACTGAGGATTATAAGCCTAGTGCAAGTTAGCCCACTGGCCCTTGGGGCTTGATCAAGGCTGACCCATGGGCCAAAAGACTATTTAATTTACATTAAAAAATTAAAAGAAAATTTTGAAAAAAAAACTAAGAATAGTAATATTACCGAATAAGTCTTAATACCTTACAAAATACTTTACTCATTTAACGTTAAATTCTAATAACCAAGTATAAAAGTTGCATTCACGATTGTGATTCAATTTAAACTTAACATTTAAAAGAAAAATATGAAAAAAGAAGTAAAACTAGGAACAATGATTATCGAATAAGTTCTAGTATCTTACACAATACTGAACTCATTTAGCACTAAATTCCTAACCAAGTAAAAAAATTGCATCATCGTGAAAATGTTCTAACACTTATTGCAACTCGAAATTTTTAGCATGGCTTTAACCAAATTCAAAGTGGTAATTATTATTTTATATATAT